>JAPEVC010000045.1:0-182087 GCA_027946555.1 Gnomoniopsis sp. IMI 355080 | reverse complement strand
GAGTAGAAAGGGGGGGGGGGGGAAGAGAACACACAAAGGAGCGCAGTCCGCATCGCTAAGCTCATCCGGGAGTTTGAAGAGGAAGGCCTCCCGCCAGACAGCGTGAGAGGCGAAGGAGCCTTGGTCAAGGTCCGCTGCACCGTACATTTTACGCTCGGCGCAGTAAATCTCCCACCCAGTCAGGCACTGTTTGCATAGCCCACAGCTGTCATGCTCGTAACCCCTGTGGTTTCGACGTCAATACAAGTTCAGAATATCTCCAAGCGTTTGAGACGCCGGTTTTATTCAAGTAGGGATTTTCTATGTATCTTACCAGCCAACCCTGTCGCCCTTTTTTAATTGCTTCACTTCGGGACCAACGGCCTCGATCACACCAACACCCTCATGACCAAGAACCATGTCAGTCTTTTTGAAGTGAATATCGGTATAACAGAGGCCAGAGGCTGTTATCCTCAGCAAAACCTTGTCGCCAGAGAGCTCATCAGGCTTTGTGGTGGAACTCTTCGTAGGGGCACCATCCTTGGATCCTTTGAATGTCGTGAACGTAGGCATCGTTCATACACTTCCAGCAACTCAGTAGCAATGTGGTTGTTTTTTCCCGAACGTAGGTGTATGGTGATTATCTGAAACTGTGCACTAAGGCGTAGCCGCTTGAGAAATGGGCTGTCTAGTATTTAAATATCTCTACCTAGATTCAATGACAATTCAATGACGGATGAGCTAAAAAATCTGCTTTTCTCCGACGTATAGTCCGCTAATCAATATGCCCGGATGCCCTACGCGCCCCAGAACTCTGAGGCAAAAAGAACCTCGTGGAAACGTCATGGTGGAACTGGAATTTGTGTGCGTGTAATCAAGGTTACCAAGCAGCCGACAGCCCAAGTCATGCTTCCGAGTCGGGCTTCGATATTTTGGTTCGCGGTTATCTCTATGCATACTTGAGCGGAAAAGTCCCTGACGATCTGAGATTTTCCGCTGTCCGGGCTGCAGTCAAGGTGGACCTCGGACCTTCCCGTGGCCTCGGCTCTTCCATGCCAGCGCAGTCTGAGCCTGGTAGGGTTGTGTTTAGCGACATAGGCGCGGACTTGTATCGGCGTTACTTGCTTTCGACATCATAGCCCTTGGCAAAACCCTCTGGAGATGCTGCATAGTATGGCGCGCACCGGGCCGAACAGCGTCCGCTTTTCCCCCAGGATGTCGGTAGTGAAGGCCCAGAGCCTCGGTACAACATTATCCTCGATGACGCCCGTGAAGTTCTAGACGTGTCCGGGGCCGTTATTTTCGAACACCTCGCAGCTTGTTTGAAGACGGACCCTGGGCTATCAGCTAGGTGGACAACGCCTGAACTCCGCTACTGTGATGCCATGCCGAGTCAATCCCAATACTCAATATGGCATCCTCCCGCCGGATCCGGCAATCTGCGAGACAGGCACTTGAGCAATATTTTGTGGGCCGTGGCAAAGTTTCGACCTTGACCAGGTGCCATTGGACTAAGCTGTTTAGGACAAACTGCCGGTGATAAACTCGCCTGAACTCGCTTAGATTCGTTCTTGAAGACCTCTATCAGGAACATTGCTGTCAAAAGTCTTGTGCAGACGACTGGAAGAAAGTATGCTGGTTTGGTTTTTTACTTGCTCTAACCGCCTAGGTCTTTACGGAGATTTTTTGATACACTTGACCCTCGAACCCCCGGTGCAGAGAGTCAAACAAGCCTCATTCTTTTTCTGCTGCCATCCAAAGTCCAGCATCACCTCGAGAGAGCCGGCGCGTAGTCGCATCGACTCCTCGCCTTTCCTCTCTGCGACGGCCAAAAGCGGCAAGCGAATGCCGTCAAGATGGCTGAACTCGAGCGTCGGTTCTGGGCTGGTCGTGATGTGAAGTGTCTGACTCCTATTCTCGATATTCCATCGTCCCTCGTATGCCTCCCACCCAGCTGCTGGTATAGATGCTGTAGTATCTAGAGCGCTAGCTGGTACGTAATCTTCAAATGCGGTCCCACGCGCCCCAGGCCCCGACGGACGATCCAGAAACTCACTGATGGCAAACATCAGTGGGCCAATTATCTCTCCGCCGTAGTTCGAGTTTGTCATTATGGACTGTGCACTGATGATCGTATCCTCTACGCTCTCTACAAGCTTGTCGGGGTGTACAAAGGTGGCGGTTGTTAAGAATCGATAGCCATAATTAGCGCCGGCGTGCGATATTTGGACGAGATTCTGGTCTCTCAAAAGATCGTCTTCGCCATCGAAAAATTGGACACTGAAACCACAGTAGTAGGCGTTCTGGCCATGGCCTAGCTCTCGTCGCTTGTACAGGAGCTCCTGCGCGACTTCGGGTCTGATCCACGGCTTTCCGTTGAGTCGAATAGCGGAGGACGTACCAAGCAAGGAGTGCGCAAAGCCCACCATACCCTTGGTAAGGTCCATCGGAGTTGTCCACAGCCCTGCTGCTCCTTGCTCCGGATGTATGTGGTACTGGCCACTCTCAAGCCCGTGGCTACCATTGTGGTAGCCTGTCGCGTAGTTGCTTTCGGATTGTGGGAGAGCAGTGGCATTACAGTAGAATGACCTCGTCATACCGAGGGGCTCTAGAACGAGAGTTTTCATAAGTGCTGCGAATGAGGTAAAGCTTCCCCGGTCAGACCCAACGTTTTCCAACATAGCTTGCAAAACAGTTGTCCCTCCTCCAGAATAATCAACTTGTATACCAGGAATAGTATTCACATAGACAGAAGGACTGTTCGCGTTTCCTGAAGCGCCTTTGAGAACTTCTGTCGTCGAAGGGATGTGAGCACTCGACGTCGCGTAGCCTTGAAAGCCTGAAGCTGTTGAACCAGCAGTGTGCGAGAGAAGCTGGAGGATGGTCGTCTTATCCAAAAGCTGAGCGGCAAGCTCCTCTGGAATGCCCTTTTGGATAGAATTGTGAAGAAGCGTGCGATAGCTCTCTTCAGCAAGGTAGAGCTTGACCGGATCATCAAGGCCTGAGATGACGCCTTCACTGATGTAATGAAGAATTGCGAGACTCTGAAAGGGCTTCGAGATCGAACAGGCCTGAAAGAGCGTGTTTGCGTCAGGGCCGGGTCCTCCAGGAAGCTCTCTTGCGCCCCACTGCGCTTGATTGACATTCTCGCCACTGGTCGCTGAGGAGGTTGCGGCAGCGACTGCAACACCAGGTGTGTTGTACCACCCAGACGTGTCCACTTGGAGGTCACCGTCGTCCTTATTTGCTCCGCGAATGGTAAGTGGTGTAAGAATCCGTGCGAGATGCTCGCTGAAGTGGTTTTGTTGGGTCATCTTTGCTATTTAAAGAATAGGAGACGAATTGCTTTCGACATTTGGTGACAACTTTGGCAGTCGATACCCTTAACGACTTATTTGGATCACCTTGGACGATGCGCTGAGTCTGTCACAAAACTATGACGACATGAAGACTTGAAATATTTGAGCGACTTGAGTTACCCCAAAAGTAAGACGTCGGCCAGTTGACCCGGCCTGATCTATTTGCTCCGAGATGCATATCCAACAGCATCATTGATAAATGACAGGAGACGGTGACAAGTCTATACGATTTCGTGTCAAGATGCTCTTGGATATAGGACAGTAAGTTGGCTTGGCCATGCCGACGTTCAGGCGCTGGATGCATAGTAAGCCTCCGCTCCATAAGACTGCACCATGAATGGGGACTACGCGGTCAAGACGTACTTTAGACGATCTCATGATCCAACGCGGCGCATAGTCCCTGCACATCTGACACCACTACCTCCAAAAACTGGCGGAGCTGACACTCATCACACCAGTACACCCAGTGAGCCTGAACGCAGAATGTGAGAGTGGAAAGGCGAGAGATGCAGCATCCCGCCTGGTTCTCTAGTGATATTCATGTATATGCAGTTGACGAACCAGAGTCCGGCAATGGGACTGGTTTTTGACCGAGTTGAGAGTATGAAGCTGGGGCGCATTCCACCACAGGTTGACCTGTAAGCTTGACTATCATTGACGGCCATGGAGTAAGCGTGCGTAGTCTCAGCCATAGAGAACAAAGACAGTATGCTCATGGCTGCAAATGCAACCGCTGACTTGGCGAAATTTAGACGTTTGAGGCGGTGCCAGAAACCTTCAAAGATGCCCGGCACTTTCTTGTCCACGACAGTTCAACTAAGCTTGGGGTAAGTTGGCGTGTTGCTCCCTGTTACCTGAAATTGAATGCCATCGATTGGCAACAGGCAGTTAGCCTGAAGAAGCACGTTGACCGGCGGATCTTGTGTCTGCATTGGCTGGCGTAGTCAGTGTCAATACATGAACGTTCATTAGGCTACAGGTCCACGTACCGGGAATAATATCAGTAAATTCGTGACTTCTGTGATGTTTCTTGCAATATCTTTGGTGAGCATTAACTCAATCGTCGAAACTGCAGTATTTTATCGCAGACGACTCAAATCCCTCTTCGCCTCATCAATCTGTCTCCTCACATCCCGATGCGCCCTCGCAACTTCTCGAAATCTGCGCTCTTTGGCCGCATCGCCACCTTGCCCTTCCGTGTTGACACCGTACTCGCTCAACTCCATACTTGCCGTCCTCGCCGCCTCTTTCAGCCTCCTTTGCCCATCTTTCAGATGATTTGCATAATTGCTCAGCGCCTCACGAACCTCTGGCGAGTAGACATCTCTGCGCACAGCCCATAGTGCGGACTCAGTCTCAACCTCGCCGCGCTGCGCTTCAAGAGCCATTTCCGCGCCGCGTAGCTCCAGAGACCTCGCGACGCCGCCGTGCTTGGCCTCGAGGGAGCGGATGAGCTGGGAGAGAGCTTGATTGTGTTTTTCAAGGAGTTCGATAAGGCTATTGGCTGTTGCTAGACGCGCGTCGGCAAGGGAGGCGGCTTGCTGTGAGGCGGCATTTGAGAGCGTGTTCACGTGGACTGGGATAGAGGGGATGTGTCGGTGAAGGAAAGACGCGTTAGTGGATGGATTAGCTGCGCGTGCAAGTTGCACGGCTGAAGATTGTAGGTTGGAAGAGACCAAACTTGCCAAGTCTGGCATTAGGACATCAAGAGACGAGAACGGTGGACTTGACAGCAGTAGAGAGAGGCTCTCTGATGACAATTGCTCAGTACTCGTGAGAAGGGGTGGTAAAAGTAATATGAGATCCAATAATTCCCCCGGCAGCGCTGACGATGTAGCACCCTGTTTACTTCGACTTGTTGAACCCTTTGGCTCAGGGGGCACAGCTGACGATATGGCCTGAGCGAGAAGATGTTCCCTTGCAGACTTCAACCGATGTGCTTCGAGCTCCTGAAGGAAGATCAGCATTCGAACAATAGCAAACGGCGAGATGTGTCAGGCAGGGTGTGACCTGCCTTGCGAACCGCATCTCGCTCTCTGGCGGCTCTGCTCTGGTCATCCTTCGTCGTGCCATCCGAGTTTAAGATGGCAGTCGTGAGAGTATTGTATAAAGCGGCAAAGTCTGGATTGCTCTTCAGTACCGTCTCTTCCACTGGCGGAAGCATATTGAGCATAAGTATCTTTCCTGGTGACTCTAGGTATCCAAAATTCTCAGACGCGTTTCGTTGTCTGCAATAATGCCTTTAGTTGGTTGCTTACGTAACACTGGACTACCAAAATTCTCGGAAGCTTCAAGCTTTGTTGGAACTACACTAATGATCAAAACGAAGCGCGCCTGAGCTCCACCTTCGAGCTTCCAGCACATTTCCCCTGCGTCAATGGTCAGTCGATAGTCTAACATACGACGGCTTCACCACATCCTCGCCGCAGTAATGACATCCGCGCTACGGCTCGGCCGTCCTTGGCCAGCAGTCGCATCAGGTCTCCTACACCCTCAACAATCACAACACATTCCCTCCGCGATACCGAGGATAGCAGCCCGCACCTTCACTTCAACGCCAGCCCTCCTCGCCAACGGCTACCCACGTCAAGGCACCCCGTGCGATGTCCACGGGGACAGCTTGCCAATCCCTAAGCCGCACGCGCGCACCGACCACATCCCCGCATACCCCTATGGCCCGCGGCAAGTTTATAAGCAGTCAAACACAGGTCTTTATGGCTCTGCACGCATCCGTTTTGGATGCAATGTCTCCGAAAAGCACAACGTCAGGACGCCCCGGAAATGGCGTCCCAACGTGCAACGCAAACGGCTGTGGTCCAAGGCGTTGAAGTGCTTCGTGCAGACACGGGTGACGATGCGGGTGCTTCGGACAATCGACAAGGTTGGTGGGCTGGACGAGTACTTGCTTGGAGAGAAGCCGATGCGGATCAAGGAACTGGGGCCGTGGGGATGGAAACTCAGATGGAGGATTATGCAGAGTGAGACGGTGTTTCAGAGGTTTGAATTGGAGAGGATGAGACTTGGATTGGTGCCCAGGACGAGGGACGAGTTCGAGGATGAGGTGCTGAGGGAGATGGAATCAGGCGACGCGCTCGAGGCCGCTGGAGTTTCGCACAACGTCACTAAGGAGGATCTGATGGCTGAGACAGATCGTATGATTGCGACAGAGCAGGACTTCCCTCTTGGACAGGGGAACCTTCTTACTGGGCCTGATGTTGCTCAGGATGAGGGTTTCATGAAGGAGTCGAAGCCGTGATCTTCTTACGGGCGTGTACGAGTAATCAAAGAGCATCTGGAGCGTCAAGCGCACCAGTTCAAGACGCTATGTACAACCAAGTCAATGAACTTCTATCTATGACTCGAACCAGCCTGTATAAGTACATGATCGCAATGTCAATATGATTGGACTTTTTATACCCGGACACCGTATAGCATGCCACGTCTAAAATCGCAGGTCCCAGCCGATCTGGGGTCCTATCTTTGGCAATTGTTCCGCAACACTTTCCACATCCTTATCACCACGACCACTTAGGCAGATGACAACATCTTGGTCAGGCTTCATGGTCTTCGCCAACTCTATTGCGCCCCAGATGCCATGCGCAGACTCCAGAGCAGGAATAATACCCTCGAGCTCGCTGATGATACGGAAGCCTTTGAAGGCCTCCGCATCCGTCGCAGCGATGAAGGTAGCCCGACCACTGTCCTTCCAAGACGACAGCTCCGGTCCGACGGCAGGGTAGTCCAGACCAGCGGAGACCGAGTGGGTTTCTGTAATCTGTCCGTGCTCATTCTGGAGCACGTAAGTCTTCACACCATGCAGAACACCCTTGGTACCACCTGTGAGAGTCGCGGAGTGGCGAGGAGTATCAACACCGTCACCGCCAGCCTCGACACCTAGCAACTTCACAGACAAATCCTTGGAAAAAGGGTAGAACATGCCCACGGCATTACTGCCACCGCCAACACACGCGACAACGGCGTCCGGAAGCTTGCCCCGCTTCTCTTGCATCTGTTGCTTAGTCTCGTTGCCAATGACAGACTGGAATGTCCGCACAATGGTCGGGAAGGGGTGAGGTCCAATGGCAGAGCCGATGATGTAGTGTGTATCTTCGAGGCGAACCACCCAGGCACGCATGGCCTCGTTGACTGCGTCTCGCAGAGTCCGGCTACCTGCCTCCACGGCAACGACCTTGGCACCGAGGAGCTTCATCCGGAACACGTTCAGGGCTTGTCGCCTCACATCTTCCTGTAATGCACGTCAGTACGACGCAGCAGAGGTTTGATCATATGCGCGACTTACAGCTCCCATATACACCGTACAATCCATACCAAATTTGGCGCAGACCGTAGCAGTAGCCACACCGTGCTGACCCGCACCAGTCTCAGCAATGATCTTGGTCTTGCCCAGCCTCCGCGCCAAAAGGATCTGACCGATAGCATTGTTGATCTTGTGTGATCCAGTGTGATTCAGATCCTCCCTCTTCAACCAGATATTGGCACCGCCGGCATGCTTGGTCAAACGCTCCGCCAGATGTAATTGACCGGGCCTACCCATGTACGGATAGTACGATCTGTACTCCTCCCAGAACGCCGGGTCGTCTTTGATCTTGTTGAACCCATCCTCCAACTGGGAGAGGCAGTCCATGAGCGACTCAGGAACATACTGTCCACCAAATTCACCGAATCTGTCGGCGATCTTGCTGTGTAGAGCAGATAATTGGGCTACCAGTGCAGCATCGTCACCTTTGATATCGCCGTTCGTGACGACGGCGCTGACGCTGGGTGCTCCAACGGACTGCTTAGCCTCGGATATAGCCTCCAGCACGCCAACCTCTCTCGTCAATGAGTCCTCGGGCTTTCTTCCACATAAGTACGAGCAATACTCCTCTACCGCCTTCGGCCCTTGTCCTTCAGGCGCCTTCTGAAGCGTAGTCACAATCATACTGCCCACAACCACACCATCGGCAATCTGGCCCACGCTGGTGAAATGGTCGTGAGTAGAGACACCGAAGCCGACCGCAGCGGGCTTGTTGCCCGAGTATTTTTTGATGCGCTCGAGGAGGTTGGGCAAATCAGCATTCATAGTGCCGGAGGCGCCGGTGACACCCATACGGGAGACGACATAGATAAACGAGTCTGCCAGCTGGCAAAGGAGGCGCATGCGGTTTTCAGAAGTGGCTGGTGCGATCAGAGGGATATAGGAGAGGCTATTGTTTACCGTTGTTAGTCCAGATACCCACGCGCGTGGCTTCCCTTGTGATGTGGTGACTCACCCTGCGCTGGAAGCGAGTTTCCGGAAGGAGACGGCCTCCTCTGGTGGCAGATCGACGAGAATGAAGCCATTGACTCCTGCCTCTTTGCAGTCCTGCAGCAGTTTCTCCTCCCCGTAGGCGCGCATGGGGTTGTAGTAGCCCATCAACAACACAGGCGTCTTCAGCCCCTGTTTCCGTGCGTCGCGAACCATTTGGAGAGTAGAAGCCAAGGTAACACCATTTTCAAGTGCGACGGTGTTGGAGGTCTGAATCGTTGGTCCGTCTGCTATGGGGTCTGTGAAGGGCACACCGAGCTCGATAATGTCTGGGGAAATGAGTGCGGTCAGCAAGAGGCGCAAAAGCGACAAGTTGGGGTGGCAGGATTTGTAGCTCACCAGAGCCTCCCTTCTCCATAGCAAGCATGATCTCCGGTGTGGTCTCCGCCTTGGGATAGCCGGCGGTGACATACGTGACCAAAGCGGCCTTTTCATGAAGGTTCAAAGCAATTAGCTGCAGGTCTCACGAGGGAAGCCAGCCAATAAATTGAACGTACCCTCTTGTCAGCCTTGCATCGCTGGAAAGTCTGCTTGATTGCCTCCATGGTGGTCTGTCGGAACCAATTGGCTCTGGAAAGGATGCAGAGGTGTCGGACAGGATGAAGGGTAAAGGGGACAAGTAGGAGGAAGTTTGGTTTTATGTATTATCCTTGAGTCACCAAATTTCTATTCTGTAAGTACCTTTGGCCGAAGCGGCAAGACGGTCGGCTGGGATGACACCAAGGCCATTCTGCCACTGCGGACAGACCCCTGCGGAAGTCCGACCCCGCGGGTGCCCAGAGCCCCACTTCTGTTGCCACCTTGGTACTACTCCTGACCGATGTGCAGAACACCACTCCGCACAGCGATCATAAAGGCGTTCCAGGCGTTCTATACATACCTAGGTACTTAGGTAGTAATACAGACAGCCCACACAACAGCAAATTCTGTTTGCTCGATTTTATACTGAGCGGTCTAGCCAATTGAATATCTAATTGTACAATACAACTAGCATTCAGAGATACAGGAAAAGGATAGACTGAAATAGTACCCAAGTCGAACAGAAAAGAGGACAGAAACATTGTGGGATCGTTAGTCCTCGTAATCCATCCGCCAACCGCCTGACCGCGGGAAGTGTCCAATATTATTACATATTACTCGTCCGCATCCTCTGCCCAAGCTTGCCTACTCCGTGGCCCCGAGCTGTCGACAATCTGCCTCGACTGACGCAGGCCACTCACAACATCGTTCACTTCTTCGTCTCCGATCGCGTAGAAATCGTCGTCTACAGACTGACTGATCTGTGAAGTAGAAAGGTCTGCCTTCTGCCTCGAATTGTGCAGCACCCCAACGAGATCATCCATCTCCTCGTCTCCAATCGCGTACGTGTCGTCACGGAAAGGATCATCATATTCTTCACGCATATCCGTAGCTTCAACATGCTCCGCCGGCATCTGTCTGAGCGAGTTGCCTTCCTCCTGCATTACTAGCAGCTCGCGGGCCAGCTGGCTAACATCGAGGTTAGAAAGCCGGTAGCTCGGTGCTATCGAAGGAGAGCGAGTGGTGCCGATCAGCTTGCCCTTGTCACGGATCGTATCTTGTGCTGCCTGTAGCTCTTTCATGGCGTAATCGCCCTTTTCAACATCTTCAGGTAGTCCGCTGCAGAAAACTCAAAGTCAGCTTTTTGAACGCCGAACGACCCAAAGGACTTGATACGTACCATCCTTTCATGCAGCACAGTCGTAGTGCCGCTTGTGCCACCGCAAACAAGACATACGCGATATATACTAGAAAAAGGGCAAGGGCGATGAGACCCTCCTGGACTATGCTGCTCTGTAGCGTGGACACAACCTTGTTCAAGGCGCTGGTGATGTCGTTGGCCGCCTGCGCCCCTGACTTCGTGAGCAACGTTGAGAAGGACGAGGTGCCGCTGCTACCAGTGGCGCCCATAGAGAAGACGTCAACGGGGAACTCGGGCAGCGTGACATGAGCCTCTTCGTTAAGCCATGTGATGCCTGATTCAACTTTATCTAGAGAGTCAAAGATAACACAGTCCAGCAGGCCTTCTGTAAAATTATCAGTCGCGACACCTATCGGATTCTTCCCAAAGAAGTTTTGCAGCAAGGTAGTCGTTTCATTCTCAAACGCATTGATCAAATTGACAACTGCACCAGTCGCGTCCTGCAAATGGATGAAGATCTTGTCGTTGATATCGTTTTGTAGGTCCAGGATAGCTTGATTACTCTCGTTTGCCCATTTGGCTGAGCTGCTGTCCAGGGCATCCGTGGCATTAGTGACAAAAGCGCCCACCTGTTGCGCAAGGCCAGGTGCCTCTTTCTGTACAGCTCTCATAATGAAGAACTGGCAAAGAACCGAGAACGCGCCGGCTACAGCAAGTGACAACACAAAGAGTGCCGTATAAGTCGTCGCGTAGGCCACAACCCAGCGAATTAGCATCTGACAATTAGGGTCGTTGGAGATCTTTCGGGAAACCCACAAACCCATTCCTGCAGTCAAGGGTCTTCCGGTGATATAGATGCTGTCCATAGGTTCGCGATTGTGCAACACTTTGGATTCAACCACGGCCTTCCGATATCGTTGAAATTCCAACCATGCCATGAAGGCAGCGGCGAGAAGAGCGGCCAGTAAGAATCCGCAGATGGCAATTGTCTTAGCGCTTTTAGCAACAATGAATAGCACGTCGAACAACTCCATGATAGTATCGTTACCCGTGCAAAACGTGAGCTGCTCTTTGGACGCTGTTGGGAACACGGATGGATCCATGCTCCAGTTGCCAAACGACTCGTTCAGCAACCTTTCGATCGTGGTGAAAGGAATGCCGACAACTGCCTGCACATCGGCGATAATCCCATTGAAGTTCGGTATTTTTTCGTCAAAGTCAGTGATACTGTTGAATGTTGCAGTCGCATTGATGAAATTTGCGTTTTTCACCCCCTCGATGGCAGTCTCGACGCTACTCAAAGACGGAACTTTGAATCCGAGCCAATTTTCAGCATCGATAGCTCCATCAAGAGCTGTTGAAAAGTCATCCAAAGCGTCCGATACTCCGCCTGCAACAACGCGTAGGTCATCGTCTATGTCCTGTAGCAGACCCTCGACAGCGGCTGCCGCAAGCGCTATGAGACCCTTGATGAACGAGTCAGCGACACACACTATTGTGCCGTAGGTCCTCTCGATGATGAACATAAGCATTTCTAACACGCCGCTGAGAATCATGACCAGGATCTTGATCAAGCCACGCAGTGTGTCGGTGATGCCCATAGCTACGAGCTTGTTGACTGCCAATCCAAAACTTTAGTAATTGAACCCACAGCAGGAAACAGCGCATGTAGAGATCAATTCGACGAGTCAATGTTTTTGAAATACATTACTTACCACCAACAGAAACATAATGCGGCATCGAGGCCATAGCTGAGCCGATTTCCTCCACATTCAAGCAAGCAGCTGCGGCCTCATCCTGGGCGCTTGCGAGATTCGTATTGAGGCTCTCGAACAAAATTATCAGCCGAGCGAGAACCAACATTAGAAGAGTCGTCCACCGATTGATCGGGATCTGCGTCAACCTCGATCGCAGACCAATGTAGGGTGTGATTTCACCAGGGTGAACATTTCGATACAGATCCTGCGGCTGGGGCGGCGCGTTGAAGTTGTCCAGTTCGTACAACTCGTCGTGACGCGCAGGAGAAGTCGAATGACCTCTTCCGCGCGACGAACCACTTGGAGCAGGAGCAATTGCGTGGTTCAGGACAAGGGGATCGTTGCTAAAAGATGGGACAGTGGATAGCTCAGACAAAGGAAGGCGCGAGATGGGGGTCTTCGTATCGATGGGGATATCTCCCGAGAGAGGTGGCGTGGTGGCTCGGTCCATCCGACCGAAAGAGTGACGGTCGAAGGGCTGGTCATTGCTGGGCGGAAATGCAGAAGACCACGCATCTTGTCCATCGCGGTCTTCTTTGTCGCCGTCGAAAGTCGAGGAGGTTCTGGAATGGAGCATTGCGAAATCTAGCCCATGGAGAGCGAGTGGGAATCGAGGATCGAAGACGCAAAGCTCGTTTTTTCTAATTGGTAAGCAAACCAGGAGACGGTGCAGATCATCAAATGTGTTCGATGGAGAGGATCGTATATCGAGCTCGGAAAAAGAAAGCAGATTGAGATGTCTTTGTCAAGGAGGAGAAGAAAACAATACAATATTGCAGAAGTAACAAATAATAAACGAATGAAGAAATGCAATAGTGAAAGACTGATCCATTGTAGTGATTGCTCATCGAGTCATCCTGATTCATCAAACACAAGTAGCGTGACTGTGAAAGTCAAAGACGTATATAGCGAGCCGACCCTTTAGACTAAAGAAACAGAAATAAGGTTTCCTAAGTATTCAAAGAAGGCTGCAGAAATCAGTAACATTTTTCAGAGAAATTACCTCTGCTGGACTTGACAAGGAGGCATGCGGCAGGAGAGGCAAATCGTGCCAAAGCAGGGCGATAGAAACCTGCATTCCTTCCTAGTTAGAAAAAAAAATCTTCAGCTTTATACATTTGAATCATTGAAGACATAAGCAGTGATTAATCTTGGATGGTTAAGGAGTTATGCTGGTGGTGTGGCAAAGTAGATGTGTATCATAGGTCAGATGGACCACACAACTGCATTATAACCCAATGAAATCTACTTCCCTCGAGAGTTGAGTCCAGACTGAACATCTGTAGTATGCCGAAGCAAGGCGCTGTTACATCCTCTCGACGATCAATCATTCTCCATCAACAAGGGTGAACAGTGTCACCCATAGGAGGCCCGGCACAGAGAGCTGAGTCGTGTTATTCAGAACGCCACCCTTTCTCGACATGATGAAATATGACAATGTCATAAGCCCATATGATTGGGAATTCAATGACACAATTTGATTACCTACCTACCTAACTAGATAGGTAATTGGTAATTGGTTAAGAACACCAAGCTGCTCCATCAAGTCAAGCGATTAGATTGATCTCAATCATATCCTAAGGTAATTGATGAGTTGCTGTGTCTGCGACTCAAAGTGATCATTCCACTGAATATGTTATAGAGGACAATGTTATAAAATAATTGTATAAGGATTAGCATGTCACTATGGACTGTTAGTGACTGTGAAGGGCTGAGGTCACTGCAGGGATTGTTGAGTGCAGGGATCAGGGTCTCTGAAGCCAATGTCATGAAGGCAGTAGGTGCGAAGCTTGTGTGTACTCGTACAGTGCCTCGATACCTACCTAAATACCTAGGGACTTAGGTTGGTACACATAGGTATACTTCGCAATAACGAAGAAGCATATGAAGTCATAGCTGTGTTCATTTTACTCTAGGAGAAGATGTCAAGTAAATACCATATGTACCTAGGTACCTAGTCTCTAGGATCTTTGTCACATACTTCATCTTCTCTTTTCTCTAATGCAATCATGATATTATACAAATCCAGCTATGCTCTCTAGAACTGGCATTTCATTCCTACCGTCTGAGGTCTATTTTTGCCTTTTCAAGAACCGCCAGGTTTTGTACATGACTGCCCAAATAATGGCTCTCCCCCAGAGTCATCAAGCTGCCACCTACTCTATCCACTTTTTGATACCGTTGCAAATACAGTCACAGATTTCTAGGTTTCCCTCTTAACCCTTGACGGCGTAGATAGCCTCGGCCAGGCGACCAACATTCTCGCTGGTGATGCCAGCCACGGAGATACGGCCGTCCTTTGTGGCATAGACTGAGTGCTCCTTGGCCAGCTTGTCCATTTGCTCAGGGGTTAGACCAGTGTAGGCGAACATGCCAATTTGGCTAGTGATGTGAGACCAGTCGTGCTTGGAGCCGAGCTTCTCGAGCTTTTCCTTGAGCAAAGCGCGCATCGTGATGATACGGTCAGCCATGCCCTTGACCTCGCCTAGCCATTGCTCGTACAAAGCAGGGTTGTTCAGGATCTCAGCCGCAATACGCGCGCCGTGGATAGGAGGGTTAGAGTACAGAGGGCGAACGATGATCTTGATCTGGGAGTCCACGCGCTTCTTCTCCTCAGCCGACTCGCAGACGATGGAGAAAGCACCCGCACGCTCACCATAGAGACCCATGTTCTTGGCGAAAGATTGGGCTAGGCACGGGTTGTGGCCCTTCTCGACAAAGTAGCGAAGTGCGAAGGCATCCTTGTTGGTGTCGCCGCTGGCGAAGCCTTGGTATGCCATGTCAAAGAAGACGTAGTGCTCGTTCTCCTTGATGGCAGCCTCAATCGCCTTCCATTGCTCAGGAGTGGGGTCGACACCGGTGGGGTTGTGGGCGCAGGCGTGAAGGAGGAACATGCTGCCCTTAGGAGCAGCCTTGATGTCGGCGACCATACCGTCAAAGTCCAGGCCGATGGTGTCCTTGTTGTAGTAGCGGTACTTCTCGACCTGCAGACCGGAGTCCTTGAAGACAGCAGCGTGGTTGGCCCACGATGGGGTAGGAATATAGATCTTCTTGTCGCCAGGGTACCAACGGGCCAGGAATTCACCACCGATCCTTAGGGCACCGGTACCGGAGATGGACTGTGTGATGACAAGGCGGTCGAGGGCAGAGCTGTCCTTGCCGTAGGCCAACTTTGCGGCGGCGCCGGTGAATTCTGGGACGCCAGTGATTCCAGCGTATTCTTTGTTCATGCGCGAGGAGATGACCTTGTCCTCCGCCTTGAGGACAGAGGGCAGGACGTAGGGCTTTCCCTTGTCATCGCGGTAGGCACCAACACCTGTGTGTAGACCGTCAGCGCATGGAGGGTTTGATGGAGTAGCTCGAAGGAGAAATCGCAGGTAGGATGTAGCGTACCAAGGTTGATCTTTTTGTCGAAGGAGTCGGCCTTGAATGCCTCAGTAATACCTAGAGAGACACGATACGTTAGCATTAGTCTGTTCAGCAGTCCGAGGTAATTCCGAGTGTCATCGTGTATCTGGTGGAGCATACCTAGAATGGCCTAATGTCGGAAGCAAGATAATGTACTTGATCAGAAACGAAGTCCTCATCTGTAGATGGGGTAGTGCTTTCGACTTACATCCTGTTACCGTGTTAGCTGGGAGAAGCTGCCATTAAAAAGGCCTCATGATGACTTACTGGAGGACCCTGGGGAACCTTGGCCCAAGTTGAGGCAGCGCGCAGAGCTACGGTGTTAGAGCATCGAGCCTGACGAGCAGCGATTCTGGCTGTTGATAGCATTTTGACCGGATGCTGGGATTGTCAAGGGAAAGGGAAGGGGGAAGAAAGAGACTCAATTGGTGGTGGGAGACAAAAAGAAACGAAAAGTGAATTGGTGTTGAGACTAGACAAGAAACAAACTCGTGCTGGCACACGCACCTGGATAGTCATAGCTTGCTTCTCCGCGTTCTTGTCGCAGCCAGGGAACGCCGGTCGGAGCCGTTTTTAGCGGGTCCCTCTCCGCTACGACCCGACATTCTGGGGTAGGTGGTCTGATCCCGCCAAAATAAAGTTTTTAATGTTCATCAGCTGGCACATGAACGCCTGAAATTCCTCGAGTGCCGGAGCGTCTGACTTGGCTTTTCCCCTCCAGTGGCAGGTCCAACTAGTATACATAGAATCTCAAACTTCAATCTCGGGTCGACCTCGCCATCTCCTTCACACGAAGCGACAGTCTCTGTGGCAAGACAAACCAAAATCCATCACACTTCATACCCTCCTCCTGTGGCCTCTCAAGCTGAAACTCGAAATCTCTAAGCAATCTCGGTATCAACTTCGATATCTCTAGAATGGAAATATGTCGTCCGATACAAGTCCTGGAACCGAGACCAAAAGGCAGATAGTAGGCGTCCATCTTCTGCAGCTTCTCTTTCCGACCTGCATCCGCCTCGGCTTGAGCCTCTAGCCAACGCTCCGGCCGGAACTCTTCTGCATCGAGTCCCCAAACGTCCTTGTTCCGGTGCGCAACCCAAGCGTTGACGCCAATGTCCGTCCCGCCGGGTATGAACTCACCCGCAACCTCAATCCCACCCTCTGGCACCTCACGCCAAAGCGGCAGACCCACGGCCGAGTGCAAACGCAGTGACTCCTTCATCACGGCGTCGAGGTAGGGCATAAGTTGGCTCTCCTTGAAGGTTGGACGCTTCGAGAGCTTGCCCTTGGCCGTGAAGTCCGCAATTTCATTTTTGAGTTTGGTCAAGACCTGCGGGTTTGTCATTAGGAGGTAGAGCATCCCGGAAAGAGTCGAAGCTGTGGTATCGCTTCCAGCTGTGATGTTCGAGAGACCCATCATGAAGATGTGATATTTTGAGGTTTTCTCCGGGTCTTGGTCATGCTGATCCCACAACCTGTCCATGAAATCCCTCGGCATCCCGTCCGCCTTGGCCTGGATGTCGGCTTCTAGATCACGCAACTGCCTCTCCTCAGCCCTCACAGCCATGCGTCTCTGTACAAACTCAAGGTGCGCCACACGGGCACTCGAGCCAAACATACCCAACCTTGCCGAGGCGTGGAAGAACCATCGATGCAGCCATGGAAAGATGCCCGCCAGGCTTGCGTACCGCACAACTTCATGTAGCTGACCCATCATGCCCCTAATATCCTCGCCCGAATCCAAGAAGCCAAAACGGCCGCCAAATGTAATACAAGCAATCACGTCAAACGCATACGCCTGAAGCCAATGGGCCATGTTCACCGGTCGGCCGCTTGCTGCGATTTCCGCGAGCCTCTGCGCGAAGACGTCGGCACATTGGTCGACATAGGTTTCGTATGATATCAAAGATGACATGCTGTACACATTCTGGAAACGCTTGCGGCTGTCCGCATGGCGACGGATATCCTGGTCACCGAAGAGTGTAAAGCTATGCTTCCCGGGAATCATGAACGCCTGGTACCAATCTGACTTTGGAAACTTGGAGTTGATGCCATAGATGGTCTTGACAGATGACGGATCATCCACGCTCACGAAATTAGGACCAAGACGGACCAAAGGCCCGTACTTTCGATGTAGGTCAATGTTCTCATGCTGAAAGTTTCCCTTGCCAACTCGTATGAAATACCAGCATTTGGTGAAGTGTGCAATCAGTGGTCCTGGTACCCTGCGAAGTGGGGAACAAAGGCCGCTGATAATGGTGTAGAATATCCGTAGAGCAATGAGGGCAGCGAGAAAGTCTCTCGCAAGAGAGAAGTTTATAATCATGACTTGACAAAATTTATGACGGTGGGTCGACGATTTCTCCAGCACGGTCCGTAACCCAGATCAATGACTTTCCTGAGGGTATTATTTAAAAGCAGAAAGTATTTGGGCCTCGTCTCAAAGTCATGATGCTTGCGATGCCGGTGTGGGGTTGATGTTAGTTGGAGATACCTAGGCTTGCACGACTCCCTGCTCAAGCGCGCCACGCACGTAGCAAGAGATCGTCTCGGCAATTATCAGACACCACACAACAATGTGTTCAATTTCCTAACACATTTTTGACCAAGTCATAATGGCAACACGACACGTATAAGACGTCTCCGTGAGATCAAGAATGACTGCTTGGTTTCCTGGTAGAAGAACCTCTTCAAGAGATCATGATTCGAGACGAGCAAGACTAGCACACACTTAGATCTACTCCGTGAACCCACGATGTTGGCAACGTAAGGGGTGAGTGTATTTTATAATATACCGCATTCGGAACCTGTCCTGGTCTCACCATGGACGAGTATATCAGCCTCGTTATCTAGAAGGGTTAGGGTCCGTCTCATATAAATCTCATCGCCTCACGCCTCATGTGCCTTCATGATAACCAAACAACCACTACTTACGCTCGTGAGCACCGAACTGTCTCATTTCACTGTGCAAGGTGCCACTTCCGACAATATTTCCCTACAGTAATGGACTCTCCCTACGCCAATGAGCTCAAAGTCGCTATAGCAGCCGTACAAGCCGCCTCAACCCTCAGCGCCCTGGTCCTAAGCCAGGCCCAGGCCCAAGCCGCCCAAGATGCTCAAGGCGGTCCCTCCCAGCAAGAGTTAGGCACCGTTTCGAAAGACGACCTCTCCCCCGTCACCATCGCCGACTTTGCCATCCAAGCCCTGCTCACAAGCACCCTCCATGCCGCCTTCCCCGACGACAAGTTCGTTGGCGAGGAATCCGCTGCCACTCTACGGGCGAACCCAGCCCTGCTCGAGCGTGTATGGCAAGCTCTTCAGGCCATCCGCGTGGACTCCCCCTCCTCATCTGCCGGCGTGACCTTCCCTGACTCTCCCGAGTGCATGTGCGAGTTCATCGACTGGTGTGGCGAGGGCCTCCCGCACACCACCGGGCGCGTCTGGGTCTTTGATCCCATCGACGGCACGGAGAATTTTGTGCAGGGCCTTGTGTACGCAGTGAATGTTGCGCTGCTTGTGGATAGCGCGCAGACGCTTTCGGTAGTCGGGTGTCCGAACATGTCCATGGACGTGAGCTACCCGGCAGGGGACCACTCGCTCGACCCCGCCGGCGAGGGTTGCATCTTGCTTGCGGTGCGTGGGCATGGGGCTTGGGTGCGGAAGTTGCGTGGAGATGTTGACGAGGTGGAAGTCAAGCAGATCCCTAGACACGCGAGCACCGAGGCGCTGGAGGATTTGAGGTCCGTGTCGGCGCTTAACACGAGCGGGCTGGGTGTTGTGCACACAGAGGTAGCAGTTCGGCTCGGGGTGGAGTTCCCTGGATGCGTACTGCTGCCGTGGGTGATTCGATGGGTGTTGTTGGCCTTGGGAGTCGGGAATGCTACGTGGTGGGTCTACAAGTCGCGGAGTCGGCTGGCAAAAATTTGGGATCACGCGGGAGCTATGCTGCTATTTGAGGAAGTGGGTGGCAGGATATCGGATGTGGACGGTGAGCCGATCAGTATGGTGGCGGGACGGAAAATGACTGCAAATTATGGAATTATAGCGGCGCCGGCAGCACTTCACGAGAAGGTCTTGCAGACAGTGAGGGATGTATTGGCCAAAGAGGCGCCGGAATTGGTAGCAAAACCGGCTTGAGGTACGACAGGCGAATTACAACGTAGAATCTTAGACAGACCCAGCAATTCGCATTGCTACTGACGGCATTGTTTCTATCTTCATTGTTTGGTGGGATGAGCATCGTGTCAGGCCACGCAGCCACACCTCTGAGCTCCGTCCCATGAATTTAAGCATTAGAGTTTCTAGGTTATGTCCATGTGTATATTCCCAGCCGTATACAGACGCCGGCGCAATGCAGCCCCCGAAAATGCTTCCGTATGCTTTGCAATCCAGCCCACCGGCTCATACATTTAATATCATACCATCCTCCCATGCCTACTCACCATGAGCCCCAAAAGAAACAATGTAAGGGGAGGTATACGACGAGCCTCGCAACCTTTCAAGCCCGGAAGTATATGCCCGTTTAGAATATGTCACCCTGTCCTGAATATTCGAGCCACGAAAAAAAAATGTTACGCCTTTCAACGGATGCCTTGCCTCCATCTCTCAACAAGCTCCGACTGTTGCTGCCCAGTCATCATTTGCATATTGCCGGCCTGCATGCTATAGCCCACCGGCATTCCACCAGCGAAGCCCACTCCAGCACCATAGGCAGTCTGATTCGCAGGGTAGCCACCTGCGGCGCCAATACCACCACCAAAAGCTCCGTACCCTCCAGATGCTAGGAGGGTACCGCTGACAAAAGGCTGGGGCTGATTGTTAAATTGTGGGTGCGACTGAAGGATACCTCCAGAATAACCATTGCCGAAAGGATTGGTTTTGTTGAAGACAGGACTCATGCCATTCGGGCCAACGTTGGGGTTGTTATAGGTCCCAGCTGCCCCGATCAGGTTGGTACTTTGACCTCGGCCATGCGCAAGCTGGTTCATGGACATACTCGCGCGAAGGTGATTGCGATTGTCCATCGAATTACCCAGACCGCCTCTGCTATCGTTGAAACGGCCGTTCTGGAAACCACCCGGCGCCACGATACCTCCTTTCCCATCACTGATTGCTTGCGGTATCTGCGCACGGAACGCACGCATCTTGGCCTCTTGCTCGCGGGTATATTGGGAAGCCTCTTCTTCCTTGCGTCGACGCTCTACTTCGCGAGGGTCAACCTGCCCTGGGACGGCGAGCGGGTTGGCAGCAAGGACATCGGCCATGTTGAGACGGCGTGATGTGGCACCTGTTTGGTTGTCATCCAGTACGGTATGGGTGGCCATTTCCTTTTCGCGAGCCTCGCGTTCGGCTTGAAGCCTCCGGCGTCGCTGGCCAAGAGTCTCTTCCTCTTCAACGACTGGTGCCGTATTCTCCTTGCCCCTCCCTGAGTCTTTCTCCTTCTCCCCAATCCCCAGCTCACTGAGCAGCTC
The DNA here is from genome assembly GCA_027946555.1 of Gnomoniopsis sp. IMI 355080. Taxonomy (NCBI): domain Eukaryota; kingdom Fungi; phylum Ascomycota; class Sordariomycetes; order Diaporthales; family Gnomoniaceae; genus Gnomoniopsis; species Gnomoniopsis sp. IMI 355080. The sequence continues at coordinate 161,145 of JAPEVC010000045.1, read as the reverse complement.
TGTGGAGAAAGCACCACTAACAGGTCGTGCCCTCGGCAGGGGGTTGTCCCCGTCATCTTTTGCACGAAGTCTCCGCATGCGCTCGCCCAAGGTCTCTCCTGGAACCTCGCCTTCCTCGGGATTTGGACTCGCGGCACTTGCACCAGGGCTCGTTGCCGGCACCATGCGCAGCGGACTCGCTGACCTGCTGTGGCTGCCGGGCATTACTGACAGCCGAGTTGCATTGCGGCTTGGCTGCAGGTACATACTGACAGTTACAGGCTTCCCCTGCAACCTGTCTCTTCTCCGAGATAGCGGCTCATTATCGTCCAACTCTCGCTTCTCCATTAGTCCCAAAGGTCTGTTAAGTTCTTGCGCCGCAAAAGCCATGTCGTGATCGGTCGCGTTAGCGCCCAATTGCTTTCTGGCAGCCAATAAGCCCAGAGGAACATCTTCATCATCTTCGCTCTCCACCTCGGGAGAATCGGCGGCCCACGCAAGGTTGACCTTCTTCCTTTGGCGTGACTCTGCTTCATATTGGGCCACGGCGTCAAGCTCGAGCAGTGTACTGTGAAGAGCATTACCTTGGTGCAAGGGATTTACAGTCCGTTTCTTTTGGTGTTGCTTGCGCATCTGAAGCTCAGCCAAGAGTGTGGTAGGCTGGCCAGAGAACTCCTCTTCCTCTTCTGAACTGGACTCATCGTCAGGCGCAAGAGCTGAATTCTCGTCCACATCGGACGCCGAGTCGTCTTCCACCGAGCCAGAGAGTCTTGAGCGAGCATCTGCCTCTTGGACATTGAGAAGGTTCACGCTACTCTTCGACTTGCCAAAGCCTGGCAGTAGTGACCATACTGACTTTCGCTTCTCAGCCTCCGGCAGCGCAAGAGTAGATGCGCTCTTTGATAGTCGGTGTGTCTTGCCCTCACCAGCATCTACCGCTAGCGTGAGCTGACTTTGGCGATTTTTCTTCTTCTTATTGCCGTATACTTCATTGCCTAAGTGGCCTGCGATCGCGTGATCCGTGAACGCATTCACCGGCGCTGAAGCAGCAGCGTCAAGAATACTGTCCAAAGTATCCATGGCTGAGCCATTCTTGACTTCAATCTTGGGAATAGTAGCATTTGGCATATCAAAGAACACACTTGCTCTCAGCTGAGGCGGAAGCTCTGACAAATTCATCCGAGATTTCCGTGCGTCAGGATCTCCCAGCCTGGGCGGACGCCGCAGGTTTTGTGATCCTGATGCTTCTACAAGTGAGTTCTCGTGGGACGCAAGCCCAGTTCCTGGGCGCTCGAGAGCAGCGAGAGCATCCTCAGGCCCATGCCCATGGGTACTTGATTGGTGTGAGGTCGGCGTGGTAGCGTCACCCATGAGGGGCATGGGGCTCAAATTCAGCGAGCCCGAGTCCTCCAGGGGATCAGGCAACCAAACCCTGCTCTCTCGTGCTGGTTTGGGCATCTGGCTCAGTAATTGACTTCGTCTTATGTTTCTGGCGGCTTCCGCTGCCTTGACACCTTTGCCCAACTTTGGTGGCAGATTCAACATGGCTGGGACGTGCGCAGGATAGTAGAGCATGTTTTGGCCGGTCTCTGGGTCGAAGTAAGACTGGGGTCGCGCAGGCCGGGCAGCGGGTGGTCGCGGCCGCGCCTGGACCTGAGACGGAGCCTGGCCTGAATGCACATTCTCCCCTTCTTCTGGATGGTATGGGAAGTGCTCGGCGACAGAATCCGGGTCGCAATGCATCCCGTCAAAATCAGCGAATGCGTTGGCTTCGTCAATGGTATCAGGGGTTTCACAGTGCTCATACTGCTGATGATCGGCTGAAGGCTGCTGGTCATCGTGGATAGTGGGTTTCGTAGGGCTCGCAGGATTTCGGATACGCAGAGCACCACCTTCGTCGTGGTTGTCCCAGTAAGAGTCGTTGAGCTCACCCAGCATGGGCGTCCTTTCCCAGTCGCTGCGAAGCCGCTGATCCGGCTCCTCAGCTACCTGTATATCCGTTGCATCTTGTTCAACCTGCTGGTGAGCTCTTGCAAGTATGGCGTCGTCATCATCGCCTAGATCTTCCAGGCGAGGCACTGTGCGGTCGGCCTCATCCATGGCGGCCCGCGTTAAAGCGGAAGGAGGCTCCATCTCGGCAATCTCAGCAAGGGATAAGGGGGGACCAGAACGATTGCTCTGAACGCTGTGCACACTATGCATACTGCGTGCACTACGTATGCTCCGTACAGAGCCCGTTCCCGGACCATTTCTTGATATACCCGACATCATGGAGCCGGAGAGGTTGGGGAAGGCTTCACCGTCAAGAGTCTCGGGTTTGCTCCTTGTGCTATTAGCCCTCGATAAGGCGCTACTGCCCTTGCTCGCGCTTCTGAGACGCCCAGTGATTGACTGTGTTGGGCTCATAATAAAGCCACCCGGGGAGTATCCCCCTGTCCTTGCTGCGTTGTTTAAGCCCACAATTGAGCTCTGCTGGCCAAGGGGTATGGGCGGTAAAAGACCCAGTGGGCTGTCGGTACCGTGATCGCCACTTCTGACACTGGCCGCCAGTATAGACGAGCGACGGCTGTCGCTGCGTTTCAAGTCATTGTGGGCTTCCCTAATTGCATCGTCTATGCTGCTAGTCATGGAAAAGCGTTCGGCGGTGGCCTCGAGGGCAGCAATATTGCTCGTGTAAGAGCCGGATCGCGCGTTGATATCAGGGGTAGGATGGCGGAGGCGGGATCGTCCAGAGGCGGTACGAATGATGGCTGGCGATAGTGGCTCCTCGACGGGGGAGATGGAGGAGATGGGCGATCGTGTAGATGGTCGTGAAGGTAGAGGGTGAGCAATAGGCTGCAGTGCAGCAGGTCGTATTAGAACGCCTGGGTCAGGAGTTGAGGCGGTGGAAGGTTGGTTAGAGCCTGTGAAGGTTGAGCTTGCTGCGCGAGGAGAAGCAATGCCCGTATCGTGGTGTGGCGTCGAAATAGGGTGGTCCTCAGGGATGAGTTCGAGCTCGTGTCGTGGACTGGCAAGAATATCTTGGTGCAAATGGAGCATACCAGGCCCCTTGTCGATTATCGAAGAATCGTTTTCGCTTGGCTGCCCTGGGTCCGGTACATTCATAGCGGATGGAGTTGCATGGGACGTGGCTCCCTCAGGCTGCGCCTGGACACATTGGGCAGGTTGCGATGGATTTTGAACCGGGACCGGGGATTGCTGCTGCTGCTGCTGGGGTGCAGCGTGTGCTGCGTTTGCAGGTGGTAGTCCACCATTTGCTGGGTCTATGGCCGGATCATGATGTGGCGCGTCTGTCGTGTCATCTCTTGGAGTGGTGGCGGAGGTGTCCATGATCCATTCGTATGTGCGCTACGCACCTCGGCCAAGCTTGGCGACTGGATACTGAAGGACAAATTGGGAGAGCAAAAGAGACCCAAAGCAAGCAACGATCTGTCGAGCTGTCTCGATAGGCAGATGGATGCTGATAAGGTAGACCCTCTCAAGTCAGAGCGACGAACTGGTAATTCAAGAAAGGGGCTGGGTGACAAGACATCTATGTCAAGTCTCAAGTGTCGACTGGTTGGCGCGCGTGTCGGAGGCTGGATGGATGTCACAGTTGAGCTCGGATACGGCGGCCGGACATGACACTGGGCGATGTTTCTGGGATGAGGCTGATGCTGGTGCTGATGTTGATGGTAACGTCTGACTGGTGTGATTTGAGGCTTGTGACATGTAGCAGCACAATCAATAATGCTGTCGTGGTCTTGGTTCCACGCGTACCGTACCGTACCGTGCTGGATGGGCCTCGTCGACGCGCGACAAAGTGGATCCAATCGCTATGATGGTGATGTTGGAAAATGCAGTTGGTAAAGGGGGGAAACACTCCAGCGGACGAGAACAAAAAGCTAGAGCTGTAGACAATCAAACAAACTAGGGCAACAAGCGAGACGAGACGAGACGAGACGAGACAAGACTTGACTTTGGCAAGTTGCTTCTCGTGTTCTCTCTCGTTGTTCCTGGAAGTCAAAGTTGGCAAGTAAAGTCTGGACTTTTGAGAGCGGATCAAGGACCTGGGCTGGACCGGCTGGACACAGGGGCCCCTGCCTAGCACGCCCAGCAACCTGACAGTGAGCAATACCAGCATCTCACAGCGACATAGCACTTGGGGGTTGGTGGCACACTGGCCTGACGGATCGATTGGCCTGCTGGCCTGCTGGCCATCGGACAAGGACGTCCATGTCTAAGGTAGCAGCAAACAGGGATCTCCCGTCGATAAGCAGTTTTTGGGAACAAGACCGCGGGAGAGCCATGCCCTTTCAAGCCATTTCTAGCCATTTCTGCCCTCCACTTCCTGACAGAGGACAATTCCCCTGCGCACTGCGGGTTTTCTCGTGTACAGTGGTATATCCGGTGTCGCGTGCTGTTATGACATTACTGACATGCGTCTTTTCGAGTGCAGTCACGATGACTCCAATCGCTTCTCCAGGCCACAGGTGCTCGCCTCGACCCACGTTGCCAGCATGAACAGCGAGACGGCCCGGTCAAGTCATCTTCATTCCCCGGGCCTCGACTCGAGGTCGATATTGGCGATTTCCACGACTCAGAGAGCCGAGAGAGAGAGGGGGGGGGGGGAGACACTTCGTATCCCAATGTCCTTAATTTTTCACAGGATCTCTGGTATACTATGTAATAGTACATGCGCATACGTACTATGGTTCGTTACGAGCCTTCACTGTCGATTGGATGTGCTTGTGCATCCTCATTTCGTAAGGTTACTGCGACCCTGAGCCTTTCTATGCTCTGATCTCTTGGCTTGGCCCTCTTTACTTTTTTTTCCATCGCTGGGAATTAGCTCTACTAGCCGCCAGGCCTTGTGTGGGTTGTCTATTTTCTTTTTCGTTGTTTGAATCGTGACTGGCACTGCATAGGCCTGCACGACGTTGCGGAGTCAGCGGGTGACAAGCAACGTGGCACTAGGGACATTGCACTCAGTGGGGCCTTGGTTTTCCGCAGTACTGACCTTGAATAGCTTTCATTCCAAGATCAAGGCATATAACCTTCGCACAAAGAACTAAACCGACGAAGTCCGTGGCAGGGTGTCAGAACGGAACCGGCCCTTGGTTACACGACATGGTCTCAACGAGATGAAAGATAAGCCGCCCTCATTTCCTTTGAATCGGTTGTCTGGGATCTATTGACTTTGTCCACCAAACGCAGAACCTGCCATATCGTGATAGTCCCGGCGCAATCCCGAATTTTGTCTCTGATGGTGCACAAACTTTGGGCGGCTTCATTTCCTTGGGCGCTGACCCGGTTGTGAAGATACCAACCCGGCCACGGAAGGACGTTGCATCGACATGCCAGACCTCCCGGATCTATTCTTCCTCCAATACTCCGGACTCAGGCTTTTCAGGACAACTTGGGCCCGAGATCATCACGGAACCGCTGGCACATCATGTCGTACGGTTCTGACCTATGCGTCTGGTGATCATAGCTAGCATCAGATTCATGATATTGATGAGCTGCAACAACGCGGCCTTATCAGTGACCTTGTGTACGGTATCTAGGAGAACGATACCAGGTTCCGTTCGGGTTGTGGGTGTCGGACCTCACATCCATGGGAACCCGGGCCTGGACCAATCATCTCGTTTTGCTCAGCGCCGATAATGATCAACCAGGTGCATGGCTACCTAGGTATATATACACTGCGGCTGAGCGCGAATCGTCACAGCTTGAACTCTCTGGCACGATGGATAGTCGAACAGTGACCATGTTGGCAATATATGAAGTGCGCCTGGCACAATCATTACGCGCCGCGTATTGCTTCTTCGTCCAAGCATGAGATCTTCATCGAGAGGCTATGTGTAGCACCAGAGGCAGGATGAGGTTATGCGACGGACCGCCTTGATTGCAAAACAAAAAGCAAAGTCGCATCACTGAATGTTATGTGGAGCCCGCCAAAGTCATTCTTGGAAGAAAGCTGTGATGGGAATCCGCTGGTTGGAAGGGCTGAAACTTGGGGTCTTGATTGTGAACTCTGTTCTGGATGTTGCGTTGTAGCCAACTAGTGGTTGGTTTGTACCGATACAACTGTGCTTTATCAGTCGGTCTAGAGTCGCGCAGTTGAGTCGAACAAGACAAAAGTTGGATGGCAGGGAAGCTGGGAAGCTACACAGTTGGAAACTCTGCGGGTGGACTGCTCATACCAGCTCATGAAGGCGAGGTGCCCTTTGTTGCATTTGTGCCACCCGCGAGAAGACCTCGGATCCCACTCCGATTCAACACTTGCTGTGTTTTCCGAGCGGCTGAATCACATGATGACAACCACAGCATCCTGCAGTGGTCGTGAGCAACCTGTTGACAGCCGTAGCAGATGGGCAGTTGCCTTTGCAACTTGGCACATGCCATTCGACGCTTACTGTAGGGGGGCACAAGAGCCTCTCTCAACGCTGGGCACTTCGATTGCTGCCGCATAGGATACACCTCCATGGATCGGCTGCCTCTGACTACAGCTGCCCTTACCCAGACGTACTACAAGACGCCCCGCACATGCCCCGGACTTCGGGATCTGCCCGAATGATCATGAAGGTGTGGATCGCTAACACGACGGCTCGTTATTGCTCTAGTGATGGGATCAGAATAAAATGTGTTCTGTTCCATGTCTCGGTTAGTCGTGCAGTGTGCGGTCAGCATGTGAAGCGCCGAAACGGGCTACTCAAACCAAAGTGCTCCTTGCTACTCGCAAACGTTGGCGTTTCCTGCATCAGCAGACGGGATGTCACGACAGTGGAGACAGGATCGTGAGATACGAGATTCAAAGAACTGATGGATACCATAGTAGGTCTTCTGAGTTCACCTTCCAAAGATTTGCTTGTTACTTTGACGCAAAAAGGAATGCACAAGTTCCACGATCGCGGTGGGCCTCCCGGCGCAGATGGTGACAGCGGTCTCGAACCAGTCGATAATGCGATGAGGAGGGGCACGTCGAAGCCGAGAACGGATGTTCCCGCCCATCGAGAACAGGCTCGGCAGGGCTGGACCGGAGCATAGCACTCGACACCGCCCGCAACCGCCCGCAACCTCCTTTGCCATTGACTCATGAGACCCCGTTGAGCACGTCCAACATAGCGCGGCATCGAAGCGAGCCTTCCCATTGAGACCCTGAGCCCTTGGAATTTGAACGTGGCCACAAGCTTGTGGTCGAAAAACCCACGGTGGGGCCCCCACGATACTCAGTGCTTCCCCCCCCGCGTGGGTTGAATGTGACACCTGGGTTCGGAAAGCTGCGAGGTCCCAGAGAGGCATGATCGGCGCCGCAACCACTTCAAATGTTGGGGCGCACAGTGTGCATCCCGTGGGTATACTTACCTACCTATATAGTCAGTCTAAGTAGATAGCCACAGGCATATCTAGAGGGTTTTGGTTGTCCCACCATATTTCTGTGTAGTACCGGCAGTTTTAGCGGTAGAATCAACGAAAATTGGGATCGCTCGCACTAGCTCTGTTTCCTCTTCGTATATATTTGGACTCTCAATTTGCACTTGCTGGTGGTACCGTACCGTGGTGGTACCTAGCGTTGCGGCTCTGGGGTCTTCGTATCTTACCTTACTATGTGCTGCGTATTTTTAGCAGCGCCGGCGTTGATGGAGCGGGTCCAGTTCCGCAAAATGGGAAATGGGACTACATAGTACACAGACTAGGCCTCATCCTAGACAGTGCCGCGCTGGAAGCAAGGTTTGGTCTTAAAAACAAACAAACGAACTTTTGTTAGCTGATGCTATCTGAATTCACATTGTGTCCTTCTGCTGTCAGTGGCTTCGCCTCGGTGCCAATTCAGTCACTCTTACGCACGCTCATGCGAAAGGGCTGCTTGCGGGTTAGATGGACATAGTAAAACCAGACATGGCACGCAAATGGATGATGCTTCCGGGCAAAGATCTGGTCTGGCGATACGGAACCTCGCCATGTCTTCCGCAGTCAATTTTCCGCCCCTTCCAAGCTCCACTTTGACGAAAAGTCGAGCAAGTGGTTGAAAGAAAGATCCCTTGTCTAGACTCTTGACTCGGCTTTTTGAATGGGATCACGCGACCGGCACCATGCAAGCATGAGGGCGTGGCACTTTCTCACCGACTTGCTGTTCCTTATGCGCAAGAGTATTATGGTATTAAATGATGTAGCAGAGGATCATACGGATTGTACCTCAGAATATTCGACTGGCCTAAAAGTAAAACACCTCAAATTCAAGTCTTCCAGGAATCTCGTCCTGGGGCGAACTAGGACAGGCGTAATTTCTGAGGTTGTATTGAATGATAGGCACTGTTGGTCGTATACAGTATGTACTCGGGTATTTAATAGCGCAGCTGGGTGCCAGGAGAATGGAAGAGTACAAGTTTTCATGTCGTCTGGGATTGAGATGCTATATAGACGACTGATTGTCTAAGTGGAAAGCTTCCAGTATATAGACATGAAGTCGACTCTACGTCTCCTTTATATTATACCTGTACCATCAGGTACTTTTTTTAAAGAGCGAGTGTTCTGCGAGATCTTCTAGCGCTTCGTTGTCACACAGTCTAAACTTGGAAAGGCGCACCGTCCGCTTACACTATTCTTCTGCCGTATTGTCTGGGTACAAACCCCACTAGCTTTTATGCCCTTTCGTCCGCGCCCACTTTCAGCCCCTTTCACCCACGAGAGAGGGGGCCGTACATTGGCAACCCATCGTGTGAATGTTTACCAGCTTCTCTGTCCTGTGACCGCCCTTTTCCCGCTCCACGGCTGCAATAAGAGACCACTCTCGACCGTCGACTTGGTCTCGCGCGTCCGGACTGTGTGTGAGAAAGGCTTGAGGAGATTCGGACCGGAAACATCGCCGTGAACGGTTTAACGCATTGCGTTGCCATACGATCGTCATTGTCGGCAACACTCCGAGTTTGGGTGCTCAATTGGACCTTTTGGTCATTGCCTCGTCCGACCAAATCACCTGTGACTCTTTAACCGACTCCTCTCTGTACTACCTTTTCACGGTGCACGACTGCCGCCATCGTTACTTGCCCTCAACCATTCGATCCCACAATATAGCCTCCAGCAGATCCTACCGCTCGGCCGATCCGCTGCACTCAACACCTCACTGCTGCCGACAGTATGACGCAACCAACGCAGGCGCGCAGGCGCTTCGCTCCTGTTCCGATCGAGACAACCTTCAAGGAGCATCGCAGGGGCGGGCCCGTCGCTGAGCCTACTCCGGAGCCATCCCCGACTCTCGAGTCCCCGCCAGCGCCTGCTCCCCAGCCCAAGGTCGTCAACCACGAGACCCAGACAGTTGTACGGGAGAAGCGCCGATTTGCGCCGCAGCTCTTAGAATCCACGAGAAGATCCCGAAGGGCTGGAGACGTTGGCCCAGCCACGCGACCCGGCGACAAGACCGATATCCTGCCCTATTCGAAGCATCTCTACTCGTTGTCCTCCAAGAAGAAACAACAGAGGAGGCCCGGACACGCCAGACGAGAGTCCTGTGACGACGAGATCGCCGAACATGTCTTTGATTTGAACAAGCTGGACGTGCAGAAACGTATGGAGGAGGTGGCCATGTTGGCGTTTCCGAACAGCACAATACGACTGGGCGGTGCAGAACATTTCTTTTTGCGCGAAGGTTCTGACGATGACGACAGCCCCAGGGGAAGAGGCCCATCCCGTGTTAAGAAGACGGATGAGAGGAGAGACTCTTCTGAGGATAATGTCAATTGGATGGTCAAGGAGATGCAGAAGCATGCGGGTCAACTGGCGGCTGAAAGACAGGACCGCACCCACACCCGCGACTCTTTGGCGGACTCTCTCGACTCTGTGTCTGGCTTGAGCGATGGTCCACCCGACAACACTTTTGCTTTCACCAATAGTGCTCGGCATACGATGCGGGATTCCCTAGGGCATCTGAGTCCGATAGGAGAGGACGCCAAGGGAGCGGGTAGTTCTGCTGGCTATTTTCCTTCGTACGATGCAAAAGCGGCTGCTCAACCGTCTGATGACTTGTCCGGCGACAACAACGCTGACATAGACATGCCCGATGCTACCCCCCGTCATCTTGCGCCGACTTCCCAAATACCTTCACAGGCTGGATTTCAGACACGCGGGGCGTTTGGACGCTTCCAGGGATACCAGAACACATTTGGTGCAAAGGACAAGGCCGCTGAAAAAGCCTTCTTCCGATTGAAAACCCAGAAAAGCCCACCGATGGCCGGAAGCGACCTCACCTTCCGCATGTGTCCGTCTCCCAAGCAGACCAAGCTGGAGTCAGATCAGAAATGGGACGTTGCTGCCGGTGCTCACGTGGAGGTAAATAGAGATGCGACTGAGCAGAACGGTCTTTGGAGGGGATACTGCTTCACGAATAATCAGGAGCGCGAGGTTATGGTGTCATCTCCTCGGGCGCAAATGATCATGACTCCAATGTCACCAGGCACGCCCTACGAGCACAGCGATCCTTACAACGCCACTGGCGGGACGTTGGCGCCATTCCCGGTTTCTGCGGAACCGACACCAATTGCCTCGAACCAAACCTCGTTAAACGTCAACACCTCAGAACACCGCTCTCGCACGGGTCAGCCCAGGGGTCTACACATGCTGATGGGTCTCGAGCAAAGACTGCAGCAGGAGAAAACGGCCGCAGAACTCAATGAGCGAATTGCTGCTGAGTTCACGGACCAGTTCGTCACACAGGTATACAACTATCTGAGCTTGGGCTATCCTGCCACAGCACGTGCCTATGACGAGGAGTTGTCTAAAATCAGCCGCATTCCTACCGAAGAGCTCGAGATGGAGGACGAGGCCGTTATGGACGGCATCGGCAGCTCGGCCAAGGGCCACATAAAAATCAGCATGGACCTAGACACGACGGAAGACAAGCGTTGCCCGCGGTGGAAGGCTCTCAAGGAGTACATCTTTGAATGGGCCAGACAGCACCCTGATCTTGACAGCATCACACCGCTTGCGTGGGGAGTGGCAGAAAGAAGAGGCAGCTGGGGTATATAGTGTGGACCGTTTGTTGTTGTGGTCGTGGGCGTGGTCGTCGTTGTCATCATCATCATCGTTCTCATCATCATCATCATCCATCTTAGAGAAGAGGGCTCAATTTTCTTTCTTGTGTGCTTTCTTTTCCTATTTAGCACTTTTACATTGTTCATCAAGAGCCCTGGGATGATTGGTTGAGTCGAGCACCGACAGGCATGTCTGCAATTTTTTGGTCAAGCTAGATGTATTCAACAAGTGCGCCAAGAACCAACACAGAATGTGATGGAGACTGAATGGAAGTGGAAGTCGAAGTTGAGAGGAGGTGGAGGTTTCCAAGCTACTTCACTTCTGGTGTGTGGTCGCAGAAGCACGAAGAAGCTAGGTAGTAGTTATGGCTCTCATTTGGGATGATGGCGAGTATATTTCCAAGCAAGCATCAGTCAGCATAGATTGGCGGACGGCATAGCGATGATTCTGATTAGCGGACAACGATGGTCTGAATCTGAAATTTTGACAACAGATTGTACTACTTACCACGTACTTGCTATACCAAGTGACATGTGCATTCCAGGAAAAGGACACCGAAGATCAGACCAGACTTGACCGTTGACCATGTTCATGGTTGACAACAGAGTCAAGGTCCCCTGTTCAGCCCTAGGAACGGCTCCGGGGTGCCGGTAACCAGGGGTCTCCAGCATGGTAGCCGCTTTTATTAGACCGGCTTGGGTGAAGCTGATCCCCATCTCCCCTGCCAAAGGGGTCTCTGAACAGCCCCTCGATCACCCTGCGTACGCAACACAAAGGACCCGCTTCCATCTGCCAGTGCTTCAAGACGTTCTATACACTTTCCAGACAGACTTGGTAGCTTCTTCGCTATACTCGTCAGTCAAAGCTTAAAGCCAAACCATCACACAATCGAGCCGGGTCACTTCTCCAGCGCAGAGTGTGAGCTAAACCTGGAACAAGACACCTCTCCGTCCATGTCGCCAAGCTGCATGTATGGATAAATCCCCCCTCACCCAGCAGCCTCGCCCTGAGGCCTTTCAGCAGAAGATCGTCAGGCTGTATCAGGAGCTATTTAAGGTTTGTGCGCTGTTCGGCTCGAAAACTGTTTTTTGTCCCCCTTTTTTCTTTGTTGACGAATTATCAAGCTGACGATTGCTGCCTTTGATGATAGGTTTGAGGACACGCCCCGATCACCAGCGAACTCGACCGGCTGACTCTCGAAGGATGACGAAGATGCCGCACACGACAGACTGTCTGAGGGGTTCTGGAGGGAGTTCTTCCTCCTGAAGCCGGACCGCGCCTCTCTCCGGCGCATACTGGACGAGCTCACCGAAGCCGATCTGCTGCAGATGGAGGAACAAACTAGGGAACTGTTCTCAAGATCTGTCAAGGCACTGACGAGTGCGGGAGGTGTGGCTGATCTGAACGCGCTGGATGTATGGCTGGTTGCTTTTGCTTGTCTGGACTTGTGCGAGAAAGAGTAGTCATGGGCTGACATTGCGTGCGCAAACAGACACTGCGTATCTTCCTCGCTGCCGTCCTCTCCAAGAAGTACACCAACCCAAGCTCTGATATCATAACGGTCCTTGCTGGCCTGGATCACATCGATGCGGTGTTTACCGACTTTGTTGGCTCATTGGACTCCATAATACGGAATGGCAAGAGCAGTGAGTGTGTCCCGAGAACTTGGACTGAAACCGGTGGGAAATGGGTGAGCCATAGGGGCTGACCCTATTTTGCAGCGGAACTACGACAGAAGGCTGTCGGAGTCGCTCTGGCTATCACCTCCGGGGCATACCAGACCAGCTTGTTGACGTATTTGATCCAGAGGGACATGTTTCCCTCTGTGATGAAGGTATGGGAGCTGACCGCCCTCAACGAGAAGGATGCATGGCTAAACTGTGCCCCTCCAGCTGATACAAGAAGCCGATTCGACCCCTGAGCTCTTCGAACCTTTCACCCTAGTCGGACTTCTTGCCAACTACAACAAATTCGAATTCCAAAATCCCTATCAGCTCCGTTTGAACGACTTTGTGAACGAGGACACGATCCAGAAGATCATCAGAAATGTAGGGTACACATGTCAGAGCTTGCGGGCACAATTTGTTGATATACAAGACGACCTCCCGGAAGGATGGACGCTGAGCAGCACACTGAATATGATAGGGCTTGGGGCCATAGCGCCAGGGCCTAAGCCGGAAAAAAAAGTTGTATATGATGCTGACACAGCCAAGAGGATGTTTTCTGAGTTGTAAGTTCTTGTGGCATCTTGTATTTTGTGGTTAATACTAACTGTTGTCCCAGACCGGGAAACGAGGCTGCTGTCCTGCTAGCCACTTATGACTTTATACATGCCAACAAACTTTTCTGCTTCAATTTTGTTACGTTGACACCAGAAAAGGGGGAAGAGCATCCTTTTGCTGCCTATGTATCCCTCACGTCCTACTTCCTCACTCATGCTCATCTTTCACAACGAACAACACTCTATTCACACCTTAGCCTGATGGTGTTCCGACTTTTGATTGAGGACCCGGTCCTCTGCAAGCGCATGTGCAGCGACGAGAACAAGGTCGCTGTGCGGCTTTGCCGGCAAAGGCAGCCTTACCTGCCGCTCGTGAGCGGCGAGCGTACACTCGCCACGGCCGTGATCGATACCATGATCGATGGGCTCAACCATAATCTCAAACGAAGGCTCGATGTCAGCATGTATGCACTCTGTGTGGGCATCTTGCTCAGGATCATCAGTTACATGTCACGGTCGCGAACACGCTTGCCATACCACTGGTCCGAGCTCTTCCGATCTCTACTTTCCCTTATACGCTTCCTGACGACGTACGTGGCCGATCTTAAGGACCTTCCACACATCGAGACGCTGCTAGACCATGTCGTCAACCTCCTTGCCCTGGGCCTCTCAGCAGGCGAGGCTTTCCTTCCTACACCCGCGGCGTACGATGATCTCTTCTACAAGGTGGTCGAGGCAGGCGACATGCTCGTCAAATTCCGCGATACATACAAACTCTCAAACAGACCGACCAACAGCATCGACACGCTCATCAGCGTCAGCACGCACTATAAGACATTGCTTGCAGAAGGCGGAGGGGTTAGCAAGGGCGGCAAGGGGAGTAAGGCGGGTAGCGGGGGCGTGTTGACGAGTCTGCAAGTCGCGGAGGTGATCAAGCAAGGTTACGAGACGCTCAGTATACAGGCCAAGGAGGGACTGGACAGCTGGGAGAGGTATCGGGAGGCGGACGAGCGTACACTGTTGAAGAAGGTGGCGAGGGTTGCAGTAGGAGATGTAAAGGCTCTGGTGGCCGAATAGTGTTTGGAAAGATGAGAGACGGCAGTAGAATAGGAGCGATACCTGTTAAATGAGATGGACTTGTCTCATTCTTGATGTACGTAGTAAATCCTTGGATATGCCACATGTGAAATTGTACATACCACATTCCGGATCATGTTGGATGAAGTTCTCATACTTTATTGTATTGTAGCTTCGCAAGAGGCTTGGAATTGTCAGCAAGACCCAGCCAGGGGCAAGGATGACCATCTTGGGCGATCTGATTGGCTTTCCGCTTTGGATGGCGAGAATAGGCGAGCCCCGCCGGCTTTTATGTCATCGCCAAGGCTCATTCACTAAACATGACCCGATGCTCAGGCAATCCCTGGAGCGCAGATTCCAGACTAAACAACTACAACGAACAACGCGCCTATTTTTGCTTGTCGACACCTTCTCTTTAGGCGTCCTGGCACATTTCACACCTTTGATAGTCACTTTGACAGCGACGAGCGGCCTCTCTCGTGGACTTGAAGCAACAACAGCAACAAACGTCATTTCTAGCTCTCGCCCGACAGTCGACTACTGTCCCCCACACATCTTCACCATGAACGCCGTGCCTATAACAACGGCGAGGAGGGCGACCTCCTCCATCTGCCTCTCCTGCAAACGATCCCTCTTCCGCCAATTCACCTCAGCGAGCCGCCTCGCCCTCCCCGACTTCCAGTCTTACCGCCTCAACCCACAACCACCCTCGCCACCGCGCAGCGCAGGTGGTCCAGACACCTCCATAACCCACCCCATCGAGCCGCCGATGCCTCGAGTCCACGAGACGAGGCCTCTGAAGACGCCTTCGCACATCCCGTCGATACGTGAGGAGTTAGCGCAACAGTCACAACCCACCTTCACAACCGCATCACAATCCGAGCCGATCGAGGCGCCCAAGCAAACGCCTGCAGCAGCAGCAGCAGCAACACCACCACCGCCACAGCCAGCGGCAGCGCCCAAGACAAGACCACGTTCAAAACTCCGCACGCCGCGCAAGGCGGCGATGAAGTTGACGCCCGCGGCGGTCGAGCAGCTACGCGCCCTGCTGGACCAACCCGAGCCGAAGCTGATCAAAGTTGGCGTGCGGAACAGGGGGTGCAGCGGGTTGGCGTATCACTTGGAGTATGTGGACAAGGCTGGCGCTTTTGACGAGGCGGTCGAGCAGGACGGCGTCAAGGTTCTGATCGACAGCAAAGCCTTGTTCAGCATCATTGGAAGTGAGATGGACTGGGTGGAGGATAAGCTAAATGAGCGCTTCGTCTTCCGGAATCCGAATATCAGTGAGTTCAAATCGTTGGAGTAACTTGCGAGAAACATTGAGAATTATTGCTAATATCTGAACAGAGGAGCAGTGTGGCTGTGGCGAATCGTTCATGGTATAGAGTCTCAATGGCGAAGGAACTCAAAGTCTGGACACAGGTTCTGGACGGCCTTAAAGCAATCACGCAGTGATTCAGGTTTAATGATATCAGCAGAATGTGTTTATAGAGCATCAACACGGCGTACCCTTAGACGGTTTGGCACTAGAGTCGCCTCGGTGGCTGGTACTGATTTCGTTTCAATACTTTTGTATAAAGAGGATAGACTCAATATTACATATTTGAACGCAGTCCTCTCGGACCTCTTTGTTTCGGACGTCTTCGGCCTGCTACCATACCAAAATTAATGGTATTTGGACCGCATAATTACTTGCTCAGTAAAAGATCCCCCGCATGCAGAGACGAAAGCGTAGACTAATGAAAGCTGGAAAGATCACAGATGATTGTCCGATCCTATTCAATTATGGCACAGTTCTAAGGCAAGGAATTTCCGTACACCTCATTGTCTTCACCAGTAAAGACAGCCCGAGAGACAGCCCAGCTCACATCCAGCCACATCACAGATCTCGTATCTTTGTGTTGCCGTTGTCCTATCGAATTCCTCAGATCCGCGCATCCCAATCACAGAAGCTCCAATACCCTCTAAATAATGTTCATGATCTGGTCATACACATCCCGGATCTTCGGACTGCCGCCGTTGGCATTCGG
The DNA here is from genome assembly GCA_027946555.1 of Gnomoniopsis sp. IMI 355080. Classification (NCBI taxonomy): domain Eukaryota; kingdom Fungi; phylum Ascomycota; class Sordariomycetes; order Diaporthales; family Gnomoniaceae; genus Gnomoniopsis; species Gnomoniopsis sp. IMI 355080. The sequence goes on along the minus strand of JAPEVC010000045.1, from coordinate 144,828 downwards.
GGGATTGCCCTGCGGCGGTGGTGGCGGTGCCTGCGCATTGGTCTGGCGGGCCTCGATGTCCTCGACATCTCTAGGGCCGTTGGGGGGTGGTGGCGGAGGTCGTTGGCCATTTCTGTTTTGACGGGTCTCAACGTCCCGAGGGCCGTTAGGAGGTGGTGGCGGAGGCCTTTGGCCATTTCGATTCTGGCGAGCCTCAATTTCTTCGATATCCCGAGGGCCGTTGGGGGGTGGTGGTGGAGGTCGTTGGCCATTTCTATTCTGGCGAGCCTCGATTTCTTCGACATCCCGAGGGCCGTTGGGGGGTGGTGGCGGAGGTCGTTGGCCATTTCTATTCTGGCGAGCCTCGATTTCTTCGACATCCCGGGGTCCATTAGGAGGCGGTGGCGGTGGAGCTTGGCCCTCCTTGTTCTGGCGAGGAGGGTTCTTTGGTGCAGCACCGTTAGGGGGAGGAGGAGGAGGGGCCTGGTTCTGGTCCTGGCGAGACTCCACATTCCTCTCTCCAAAGAATCTAGCCTGAGGCGGGTTCTTGGGTGGGGGCTGAGGAGCACCGGCATCTACCCCAGATCCACTCTGGATTAACATCAGTCAGTATGACGGCACCACTAGAGATACGAGGAGAGACTCTTGGCTAGGACGTACTGTCGGAGGAGCAGGAGCGGCATAGGCTCCAAGGGCCAGCACGGCAAAGACAGTGGCAGAGGCCTTCATGTTGACTGATTATAAAAGAATAATAAGATGTGGTGTTGTGAACCGTTGTACCGTCTTCAAGACAGTCGATATGAAGGTATAGATGTTTGAGTTCCAGACTCGATTCAATTACAATTGTTGGATGGGGAGGTGTCTAAGAGGTGGATGAGAGGAGGATAGGAAGGATGCTGTTTTGATACTTGCTTGATCGGCTGGACGCCACTCTTTTATACTCTGAGAGGCTGCTGGAGGTCTCTCGTTCTTCAGGCATAGCATCTCCAGCTCGATGCGAGAGACGACTTGTTCTGCATTGCCATGTATCGGAGATGCGACAAGGTGTGACGAATGGCCGTCTGTCGAAAGCTGCGTAAGTTGTCCATGATACCATCACAGAAACATGGAGTGACGAATGTGAGTAGCCGAGACAAGGAGGCCGTTTCACAGGATTACTCGAGGCACTTGTTGACAAGGCCGAGTAGAGCGGACATCGTGAAAGCTTCTCTGGGTCCGGACCACTGCCACTACCCGTACGTAAGGCTGAGGCCCCCTGGCCGGAAAATAGACCTTTCGGGAGCTCCCGTCCACGGGATATTTGGCCACTATTCGCTGTGGAGGCAATCACTGGTCGATCAATTGCAACTGGAATGTGGGGGATAGACTTGAAGCTTGTTTTAGAGTATCGATATTCTTTTGGTTCTCATTACATGATGGATCCACTTTGCAAGGAGGGGATCACCAGTGCCAAAACAGGCTTACGCCATCCAGACGCTGACCAACGCCCGGAGTTTAGGATGGTTCTTCACATTCTTCGTGCGAGATATGCCCAGCTATGAAGATCTTGTATCAAGCGTTTTGTTATTGCGAAATGTAAAGTAGGTAAGGATGATGATCGCACAGGGCAGTGAGAGCACAGAGATGAGCCCAAACTTGAGGCCAACTTTGAGGCCGGCCGGACGCCTGGCTGCTCAATGGTAAGTCTCTTCTCACCGCTAGCCTGGCGCTGTCTATTTTGACATCATGACTAACGTAAGGGGAGCCTTCATGCGCTGTTGGACGTATGCATGCTATTCCATGCTGCATAAGATCGAAAATGTCGTCCAGAGCTATTATGAGATGGTCATATGCTTCAGCCTCGTCCGATGTTGGAAACGAAACACAGTGGACCCTTGGAGTGTCGGGATGGTGGGGGCAGGGTGGCAAGTCGGCCTATTCCTCAGGGATATTTCGAGAATTATAACTTCTGATAGGATGATGTGATCGAAAATAGACACTTAGTAGTAATCTTGTACTGCGTATTTCCGAAGGGAAGACGTAAATTCTCCGACCGTGTCGTACCACAGGTTCGCTGGCAGTTTAGAAAATCAAATGTCAAATGACAAATCGACCAGTTCCCCCCCCCCCCGGCGTCTCCACGCAAGGTTCCATGTCACAATGTTGAGGTTGCGATGACTTATGGGGAGCTCTCACCGCGCGGTAGCGTTCACGCAACCTGGCTGAGGAGCAAGTGTACCTAAATATGCAGCAGCACGCCACCGCGAGGGGGAAGCCTAGGTATCAGACTCAAGTCTCACTTTGAAGACCATTGTTAGGAATTTCACAACCCAGAATGAATGATGGGCAATGATAGAGCACGATGTTGTACATTCCAAATCGTTATTCAGGATGGTCGGAGTTGAGGACTGGAACATCGTGCACAATCTTACGCCAATTTGGAACTCGACAACGAGGAGACAATTACGCCACTCTACAATGAAAAAGACGTGCCAAAATTGATAATTGCCGTCAGTCTGGTTCCCAAACCAAAGGTAGAGAGCTCTTTCTTTCCATGTAACTCGCCCGTCAGCAGACGTTGGCTCTGACATCGAGTCTCGCAGGGAGGGGGATGGAGGGCAGTAATGCCCCATGAATAATCTGCTCGCAGGCTATGATGCAATAATTTGCAAGCATATCTGTAAAGTGTAGAGCCATGTTTAAGCGGCCCTTGGTAAGAACGAAAAGAGGGGAGTGTTCAGGTGAGCTGGAGGAGAAGAAAGGTCAGCGAAGGTGGGCGTTTTTGTAAACTGACGTTCAGTTGCACCCATAGTCCACAAGCAGGGATACCTTGCCCCGGTCATGCTGCTGCAGGGGATCCACTCCAGCGGGCCGGGCCCGGGGAATCAATCAACGGGCTCCTAAGTCGCTAGGCGTTGCCAAAAGCGCGTCAGAACTTTAATGTACGCGCCTCTCGATACCTACAACTATTCGCGGTCTGAGCAACCTTCAACTTCCAATGTCACCTCTTACACACGACCAGTCGCAGTTGCATTTAACAACCGCGGAAGTACGTTCGACCTCTCCAGCTCCGAGACGTCACAATCACTGATTGCTCTCGACCTTGCTTCCACCGCCAAAATGGTTGCCTGTCCCATATGTGACCGACCTGTTAAATCCTCCGAAATCAACAACCATATCGACTCGCAATGCAAAACCTTTCTTCTGGACAATGATGCCGCCCACAAACCTACACAATCACAGTCTCAAAATGCGCCGAACCCTTCGACCTCGACCAAGCGATCCGCTGCGGATTTTTTTGCAACTCCCGCTGCCAAACGACAGGCCACGGCGCCCAAGGTCCTGACTCCGCTGGTGAACGGATCAACAAGTACCTCCACCGCAAATTCCGCCGCCAACTCGGTATTTAAAGCAGTTGGTATGAAGAGATCGTTCGATGAAGGACCAGGATACAGCTCGCCGACTCAGACAGAGGACGCGACAGCGGATACCCCGATGAAAGACGCTTTGCCTCTGCCGCTGCCGCTGCCGGCGCCCCCGGCCAAGAAACACAAGGCAAATCGCTCTGCTCCACTAGCCGAGCGTATGCGCCCTGCCGTCTTGGACGAGGTTTCTGGCCAGGATCTCGTTGGCCCCAACGGAATACTGAGAGCCCTGATTGAATCAGGTTCCATGCCATCCATCATTTTGTGGGGAGGTTCAGGCACAGGGAAGACAACCATCGCGCGATGTATCGCGAAGATGGTTGGCAGCCGGTTTGTTGAGATCAATGCGACAAGCTGTGGAACGGCCGAGTGCAAGAAGCTATTTCAAGATGCTGCGAACGATCTTGCGCTTACCGGTCGGAGGACGATCATTTTTTGCGACGAAATCCATCGGTTCAACAAGGGTCAGCAAGATGTTTTCTTGAAGCCTGTCGAGGCTGGTACCATCATCCTTGTGGGAGCAACTACAGAAAATCCATCTTTCAAGGTCCAAGCCGCGCTGTTATCTAGATGTCGGACATTCACTTTGCAAAAGCTCTCTACAGAAGACATTACCAACATATTAATGCGGGCACTGAAGCAAGAATTCGAGGAGGATCCGTCAATGTTATCACCATTGATCGACGAAGAGCTTCTCAACTATCTTTCTGCTTTTTCCGACGGCGACGCCCGGACAGCGCTCAATCTGCTCGAGCTCGCTCTGTCTTTGACAGCGAAAACACCTCCAGATCCGTCATCCCCGCTGACAAAAGAGGATATCAAAGCAGCCCTCACGAAAACATTAGTATATGACAGAGCTGGCGACCAGCATTACGATACCATCTCGGCATTTCACAAATCTGTGCGCGGCTCTGATCCGGATGCAGCACTATATTACCTCGCCCGCATGCTTCAATCTGGCGAGGATCCGCTCTTCATTGCGCGGCGGATGGTCGTCATCGCTTCTGAGGACGTTGGCCTAGCCGACAACACCATGCTGCCACTCGCGACTGCAACATATACCGCCGTGCAGCAGATCGGCATGCCAGAGGCACGAATTCCGCTCGGTCACTGCACGACAGCCTTGTGTCTGGCTCCAAAGAGCACACGCGCCTACCGGGGCTTGAATAATGCGTATGCTGCGTTGAGGGAACCTGGCGTTGCTGGCCTGCCTGTGCCGGTTCACCTGAGAAATGCGCCGACGAGGCTGATGAAGGAAATGGGTTACGGCGCGGAGTACAAGTACAATCCGAATTACAAGGATGGCAAGGTCAAGCAGGAGTATTTGCCCGAGCAGCTAATTGGAAGGCGATTTCTGGAAACAAGAGATTTGGGTACCGAAGTTGACCCTGATTTGGAAATAGAACGCTAGAAACAGCGTTTGGTGACACAAAGCATGGCTCCATAATGGGCAAAGCGTTTGAGCTGATGGTTGGAGTACATAAGCTCTCTACTAGCAAATTGGACACTCTGTGTTGCGTAAAAGTTGTTCATTGAAACATGCATCTTCACCCTCGAGAAATCTTAGTACATTTCACGATTGATTGTACGGTCCCGCTACGTGATTTGTGTCAATATTGTCGAGAGACAGGATATGACGCTCGTCACTTCAGTAATCAATTAATTTAGTCGCTCCTCATGTTAAGCAAGATCAGATCTTGAACTTGGTATGTGTAATGTATGACACAACATGTAAAGCCACGAGAACATATCGGCAAGAATATTGAATTTAGATGGTGTATATACAATTCACTAGATGAACAAGGGCCAAGAGCAACGAGTCCCTCTTCAAACTATTCCATCCCTATTACCAGCCATTTTGATACTGCCTTTTCAAGACCTCTGCATTTAGACCTTTTGGGCCCAACCAAGGGAAGGCGTGTCGAAGTTGAAGACAACATAGGCAGCCTTGAGCGCAACGTCGCCGAAGATGTTGATGCCAATGTCAGCGGAAGACTGAAGGCCACCGTAGCACTTGTTGCCGAGGACCGTCTCCTGTAGTGCGCAAGTCAATAATCTTATTCGTATTACAAAAGAAGAAAAACAAAAAAAAGGAATCCGAGAGAAAGAATACGCACGTAGTTCATGTAGTCACCAGGGACGGTAATGACTGTATCCTCGATACCGAAAGTGAAATCGGGGAGATCGGCATCACAGTCAAAGACGTAGCCACCCAAGATGAGGGAGTTGGTGGCACCGGAAACTTCCGCATAGTAGGCCTTGACGATGGCGGCGGGCAGGTAGATCAGGGTGGTTCCAGTGTCAGCAATGCCAACAATGGACTCGTCAGTAAAGTCATCGCCAACACCGTAGCCGGTGGAGGTGAACTTCCAGTAGCCGGGTAGCTTGGTCACGGCGGTGTAGGTGAGGTCACCGGTGTAGGCAGTGTCGTTAATCCAGCCGATGTCATACGAGCCGGCTGAAGTGAGAAAGTCAGTTGTTAGTTCCATGCGTAGCCAAGTCATGTGGAGTGATTTAAACAGCAACAACATGTGGTCACTCACGGGCATCGTGGTACAAGTTGGCACTGAAGACGGGCTCATCGAGTTCGTCTGCGGCGTTGTACCTGAGCAACTTTAGTTAGTAAACTGCCGCTCCTCGTCCGACTACTTTGGGAGTATTTACCAAAAGGTCTTGGCGGCAGTAGGAGAAACAGTGTTCAGGGTGTTGAAGCCAAGACCAAGAAGCCCGTCAATGGCTGACTCCTCAGTGAAAGAGCTAGACACCTCCTCGGCGACCTCGCTATATGTCGATTGGACGTCAGCAAACTGGTTGTGATTGGGAACAAGATGCAATTTGGGTGGAAAGCGCAACATGTGACCCGTCGGGTTTTATGAGCAGAGTGTAATGACAATACTTACACAGCTTGGTCAGACACAGAAACACCACCAACAGAAACGACGTCAGTGTAGACAATACCGCTGGAGGAAGAGCCATCTCCATAGGAGATGTCCCATGTCTCTCCGGTCTGGAGCTCAGCAGTAGACGAGTCGCTAGGGGTGTAGACATCCTGTCCGTCCACGTCGGCGGAGGCCGTCAGCGAGGAGTAAACCCACAGGTCGGAGGAGCCGGTGTCGAAGTCCAGGTTGAGGACCTGAGCAGGGGTACCAATGGATACCGGAGTCACGTAAGCGTCGTCGAAGGTGTCGATGGGGGTGCTGGTGGCGCTGCCCTCGTCACGCTTGAGGAGCTTGTAGTCGATGCCAGTGGAGTTGGCAACGGCGGCGGCAAGCCAGTCAGGAATAGGCGTCTTGTACTTGAGGTATGTCTTGTACATGGACAGGGCGCCGTTGTTCTTGTAGTTCTCACGCTTGACCTGGTGAAGGGTCGTGCTGCCCTGCTTGAAGGTGTTCGCCGGGATGGCAGAGGCAACAGCGGCCCCGGTGAGGGCAGCCGAGACGAGGACCTTGGAGGCAACCATCTTGTCTTTCGGATTGATAAGAACGGAAGAAGTTCCAAAGATGGATATGTTCGAGCCAAGAGAGACGGGACGGTCTGCCTGGGTAGTGAAGACGAGCTGTGGACCACTTTGATCAGAAAGCGGATGCTGGCTTGGTCAAGATCACCTGAAATATCGAGGGCTAATCATCAGATTTATAAACCCAAGAGCCATATCTAGAAATCCAGCCACATAACTCCGAGTGGATCGCTCGAACCATGTGCAGGGAGCTGAAGAGCAAGGCAAGCAACAGCTCATCACGATGAGCTTCCAATCAGAGCCGCCAGATGGAACAGGAACCTTGGAAGACGGTCAGTATAACTTCCAGAAGGGGAAGCTCCCTCAATGCAATTCAAGATCTAGTGATTGATTCTCTTGAGCAAGTGGATGTCTTTGCTTCCACGTTCTGGGTCAGGCACATGGCGGAATGCCTTGCGAGAGCCATACCTCGCATCGAAATACTACCTTCTCGGCTGTCTAAGACACAAAAGCAAGGCTGCATGCGACCGTGCTAGAGGATTTCTAGATCCTCATCTCTATTTGGGCGTAGTGTCGCCGGTATTGTTCATCATTCACGTCCAGACTTGGACGCTTGGGCATGCCATTGTCGGGTTTCGGGGACAGAAGCCAAAGTCATGATCCAGGACGGTGGCTCCGTAGCTTCCACTTTTGATAAAATATCAGCAAATAGCCATATGTCGCGACGACCGGGGAAATATGTGGGCCAGGATTCTTCGGCAGACAGGACACTGGACCTACCGGATCGGTGATGGCTTCATGCAACCCAGTGACTGCAAACCCGGCCAAGACCTGACACATTCCCGAGCCGTGCAGGATGTCGGCGTGGGCCATCTGCTTGCCGTTGCCCTGCACGCCAATTATGTCCATATACACATTTGTTTGGCAGGCTCGCATTGTCTACAAGATTACAAAGAAAAGTGGTGACTAGTGTATCAAAATGCTGGCATAGATGTGCAAATAGTTGAAAAGCCAGAAATGGGGATTTCGATGCGTATGTATTATTTCCTACAAAACCAATCTATAGAAAATATATGATGCACTCGATAACGTGCTGCGCGCATCAATCGGAGTGGGCCTTATGTGCTATCGGCATCCTGGTACTTAGGATCAGCACCTATGTGTGAAAGCGTATTAGCATCTCGAAGCAAGATTACATCCTTGTGTGTAAAAGAAGGACTTGCAAACCTCACAACGTTTTCGTACGTATCTGTTGGTTGGGTCAGGGTGACGATATCGTCGTATAGACAGATAGTCCAGTTGTGAGTGTGAATGATTGATGATTCCTCTAAATAAGGGATTGAAGGAGTGGTCCCTTTGCATAGGGCTTATATACCCTATTCCAGGGCGTGCCTCTCCTTACTCATCCCTCCACACAGGGTTAATCCCCTGTGTCTATATTTGGCTGTTTATCTAAATCCACAGTATCTGAACCATATATATGGGTAGGTCCGCTTAGAAAGCTCCCTCTTTGATTATCAACCTTCGTGCCCACACTCACAGGCTAGATCAGGAATACAGCCAATAATCTTACCTTTTATCTTTCTCCAGGATAGTTTGAATAGAGACACATATTATTCTTTCCACGGCTTCATAAATGCTAAGCTCGGCGTTATTGAGAAATTCCTTGTTTACAAGTGTAATGAGAATACCTAGGTACATCTGTCTTTCCCTTCAGCAGTAGGTTATTTCGTTCGTACCAGTGCGCTCCTTGGACCATAGCTATTTGTTGTTGTAGAAGTGGCCATCCATGATTCAATTATCATAGTGAGAGTACACCGTATTGCTTGCATTTTGTGCTGGCTGTCTTTGTGTATTTCCCTGTTGTAAGGCTTTACACTTCCCACAGTTTCCTCCTACCAAACCTATGGCTCACCCACTACGTTTTGAGGCCCCGAATCTTGTACATCGCGAGCGGAGACTTGAAAAATGTATTTAGTCCTTGAAATACGAGTCCCAAGTAGGCATGAGTGCCAAGAAAGTATAGGAACTGTCAGGATCCTAATCGTAGCTACAGAAGACAAGGACTGAGTCTTATCCACCACAATGTGGGTGTTTTGAAGCGGGAGACAGAACACTTGTTCCTGAAAACCAGCGGTCCAGCTTTGACAGTCGCCAAGTCATTCGATATGAGGGACACTTTCTCTCCATCCATGGTTAGTAAATACGTGCTATGACAACATGGTGACTCGTCACTATGTTACGGACTAGTTACCATGGTACATCCAGTCGCGCATACACAGAGATGGAACAGCTTCTCTATATACCATTACAGGGCTTTCACAGTTTTCTGCGCTTCGAAAATGTCCCGCGAAGTTTACTACTTCGTTTTGTCGATGATTTGACTCGTGATAACAGTAGTAAGATGATCTTTGGAAATTCGCACAGGCTGAGGCACTCACCATCTTGCGAGGCCTAACAACTTTCCAGAGGGGTTCCTGCGAAATATGTAGGGTCTGTCGTAGGTGTACACGTGTATCACTCGGCATGTCTATTGGTGATCTAGATGCGCTCGTATCTCTGTATCCATCGACGCGGCAGTATGTAAGGCAGACTTCGTGGGTGCTCTTGAATTCCTGTATATAGGCTGTCCTTGAATCATTCGTAAGAAGTTACCAGGAAGTCAAAAAGACCACGGCTGAACATTGAATGTTGGACGTTGGACGTAAAAGGTATGTACCGTGCTGATGCTTTTGTTTGTATGACCAAGTTCGCTTGCCAAATTCCCTGGTATCGTTGGCAGGAATTGTCTATTATCTCCTACAGCCCTCCACAACCATACTCGTGGCCTATCTTCTCGAGAAAGAAGACTTGCTCTTCTTCTGAACCTTTGTAGGCGGTGCAGCCTCCACCTCACTCTCATCTTCCTCTTCCGCTGAGTCCTCCTCGATGTCGTCGTGGTCAACATCATCTTCATCCATTGACTCCTCAGCAAATTCGTCCACATCCATCTCGTCCTGATCCTCCTCGTCGGAATCTTCCTCAGAGTCTGAAGCAACTCCGTTCGTGACAGGAAAGTCTTCGTCTTCCTCATCTTTCCGCCGTGACACACCATTTGACAGTGCTTCGTCTTCCTGACCTTCTACGTAGACGATGCCTTCTTCACCGTCACTCTCCTCGTCGTCGCTGTCCACAGCTGCAGCCCCACGGCTCTTGTTTCCGCGACGCAGTGTCATCTGCGCCTCCAACATGTCCAATTTGCCCTTCAACGCTAGCAGACTGTTCAGTCCCCGCGAGCGTTCCTCCAGCACTCGGTTGAGCTCCACTAGCCGCCGCTGTATGTCTGGTTGAGTGGCCAGGGCGCCACCATGCGCTATCAGTGTCCACTGCACAAAGGACATGAGATTATGTGCGCGGCCCGGCCGGCGGTGCATGCGCGCGGCAATCTGCGTGAGCAGAGAGCCAGCGAGGCTGGAGTCTAGTCGCTGGATGGTGTTGCGAATCACGGTTGTATCGGAGATTTGCAGGCAGGACTCGAGCAGGTCGGCGTCGTCGGTCTTAAGTGCCTGGGCGAGTACGGTGCCGAGGGAGGTCGCAGAGGGAGCGGTAATCTGGCGGGGTGGGAGTGTGGCGAGGGCAGTGCTACCGCTTGTTTGTGCAGCGCCTCCGTGCAGGGCAGCATTGACGTCGACGGTCTCATGGTCACGAATCAGATCACCGAAAGTAGGCTCGGCCTCGGATGCTTGGTCTTCCTCGTCCTCTTTCATCTCCGTGTCAACATCTTGACCGTTTGCTATGGGCTGTGCATTCTGCTCGGATTTCGACTGCAAGGCGTTGTGGTCGGCATCGTCCTCCTCATCATCATCGAGGTCAGATAGGTCGGAGTAGTGACTCTCTGAATCACTTGATATTTCGATAGTCTCATGGCCTTTGGATGAAGAAGTCTGCAGTTGTCCTGGCACAGAGACAGAGGTCCTGCTTTCATCTATCCTCGTTGAGTTGGACTGCTTGGTGCCGTGTTGCACAGGCTTTGCGACACTGGCGAGCTTCCTCTTGGTGGCCATTGTAGGTGAATGGCAAGAGGAGCTGGAAAGCAGGGAGGATGCTGTGCTGTGCTGTACTGTGCTAGTTGGATGGGAGCTTGAAGCAGAGCCAGAGGAGACTCGACAAGTGAGTGTTGGACAGGGTGGTTTTGTGATGGGGAAGGCTGAAAAGATGCGAAAAGTGAGAGGTGAGGTTAGGTGCTGCAGAGTTCAGTTGGAAACAAACCAGGTAACTTTTTTTTCTGCCGTTTTCCAAAATTTTTACCAGCAAGCCGGTCTGCACCGCTCGCTTGCTTCGGGACTCGAGATGGCCCAAGCGTCCCTGGACCCCTGATCGTCTTTCCAGGTACAAGTACTAAGTACATGTACATACATGATAATATAACCTACTATTAGTGATTATCAGGACTTTGGCAACTTCACAAGTACGCTGTAGATTTCGGATGCATTCTTGATTTTTTTCAACACAGTAATGTCCCCGTGCTCTGCGGTTGTCCGCAGTTGACTGGCCGTTTGCTACTTTAGCAGCCTTCATTACCACTCTTTCGTGCTTTGAGAAACATCATCCACAGGATATAGCAATATCTTGTGTTCTGCACTCAAGCAAACAAGATACGAACAGCGATACAAACTAGCCTGGAGGTGCAACTAGGCATTGACCACAAAAATGGACGAGATGAAGATTTGACCTAGATATGGAGAGCACGAATGGACATGCCTTAGTCAGCTGTACGACGATAGTGTTCCGATATCGAACAATGTATCTCGCCGCATCCAGGCCCTAATGATCGCGACCACAACGCAGCAGCTAGGCCAAGCCTCACGAACGCTACCAGTAAAGTAGCTCGACCAAAGATCCTAGATCAATTGTCGGCCTGTCATGGAAGGCAAGGAAGGATTCACCGCCGGTACCTAACGACTGGGCAGGTATGCTTGAAGACATCTCACTTGGGGCCAACACGCACTTGATGGTGGCGGGTGGCGCGGATAGGCGCCTCATCAATCTGTCGACACTGACCCGTAGCCCAGAGCATGAAAAGCGCTCTTTGCAGCGTTGCTCCCTTTCCTGCCACCGCGGCGTCTATGTGGTTAAATCGTAGTCGCACCCGTCGTGATGGTCGACTCTGTCGCATTCAATGATGATGTGTCACGCACAGTGAGATGATCCTAAATTACGCTGGATTCACAGGGGAAATCGGTTAATAGTGTAGTTGGCAGCTGTATCCGAGTATGTCAAGCGTGTATATATGTTAGGTATGGCAGTCGGCTGTGGTGGTCGGGGAGAGAAATGCGTTGGAACAGAACCGTCTGGAGAGTCGACACTTGTATTGCAAAGAAACGGAAAAGAGACAGGGATTACCCCTCGACTGCGGTAGATGTCGCTGGCGTGGCTTACTGGCTCTATGGAGTACATGCATAGCAGTAGCACAGGGTGGGCAGTAGTGCTCATCGTTTACCCCTCATCCCTTTTCAGGCTAGCGCGGCCTGGCATCTAGCTGATTGTGGCTCTCTTGCATGCTCGCCGAATAAATACCCCCCGACACCGACCGTCCTTCGGATCTGACATGTGCATCCAGATAGTTTTCGGCTTCTTTGATTTTCTATCGACCCTGCACGCCCGCATTTCTCCCCAAGGCCGGACCCAAGCCGAATCCAACCTAACCCAAATCCATCTCCCTCTCATGCACACCTCATCATTCTTTAGGTAGACAAGTACCGGTACTGCCAGCTTATCCGGTACGTACTTTTTATTCCATTGCCTTGAGATAAGATTTACCAGCCTCGCCCCTGCACCTACACGCCTCCCAATAGACCCCTGCTTGCCCAGCACACCCAATCCGCATTGCGCATTCAGGCTGGAAAAACCAGCCACCGAGATTCCGGCACCCGCTTAGTACAGACGGACCCACCCGCTGCATCACTGCGCAAGGCTGGCCCCAAGCTGAAAACCCCCATTCTCAATTCTCTTTTACCTTTTGCGAATTTACTGGTTTTCAGCCTTCTTTCCTTCCCTTCCAATCCCGCACGCGCGCCAAGCTCCATCTTATCACCAGCTTCAGCACCCAACACGCGCATCCACCACTGAAAGTGAACTAAAAAATCAAAAAGTCACTTTTTCTATTCACACCCCTACCTTGCTACCAATACCATCTCTTTCTCGTTTCTTCCCTCTCTGTCTCCCATCTTCTCCACTATTCACTAGTGGTGGTGGAGGATCTGCATGCCGCTTTCTTCAATATCATAGTTCCCACCCCAGAACGGAAGCTTACCGTCTTCCCTCAAGTCGCGCCTTCCCTCTACGTGCAGCTCCACCTTTTTTTGTCGCGCGCGCGCAACCCAACTGCGCAACCATTGCCTTGGCCTCCTTGTATCGCGACCTGCCAATACAAAGGTCTCGACATTGTCCAAAAATTGCGCGACACCCGCAACCCATGGCAGTGACAACTTCACAACCTGAACAAGTTGCCCTCGACGAAAAGGCGCATTCCCTCAACATGGCGACGTCAACGGCTGCAGCGCTCGGCGACGAGCGCAACGGCAGTGGTCTAGAGATGAACGGGTGAGTCGCGTCCCCATCAAGTCTACCCTCTGCCTTCCATCTTGCGATCGCCTGTGTTCTACATGTTGCATCATCGTTCCTGCCCATCAACACCCTCTTCATAAATATCATCCTATCCTCGATTTTTGGTGCGCACCTTGCATCTCTTTGTTTTCGTTTCGCAATTTGCAAACTGACGCGTTTGCGCGCGCAGCCACGTCTCCCCCGCCAACTCGCAACCCGAGACAACAAATCCCCAGAAGACCGAGTCCTCCGACGATGCGCCATCGCAAGACAATCTGAAATCCACGGGGGTATCAAACAAAGACGCCTTCTCCCTCAATCAAACTGTCTCCGCCATGACGCCACCGAATGCCGATGCCGTTGCCTCGGCCGAGGAATCCGTCAAGTCCGTCGCGCCCGAGGCGAGTGAGGCTAAGGATACCGAGATGGTCGACGCGCCAACCGGATCCGCCAAACCGCCATCCCCTCCTGCCGAGCCTATTGCCGACGTCCCCGAGTCATCAGACAAACCCGACCCTTCCGCGGCTGTGTCGGTACCCAAGCCAGTGCAGTCGCCCTCTACCGCTGACAGCAATGAGACCCCGGCGAAGGTTGAGCCAGATGATAGCACCAAGGTCAGCTCAGAATCTGTTCCAGAGACTGGTGTGAGCGCGATCAACACGCAGGCGATGGCCTCCACTGAGGCGCCTCCTGGTGATCTCGTTACGCCCACTACCAGCATGTCCAAGATGGCTCTAGGTCTGTCGCAAGAGTCTACGGCGGAGCCCGTGACAGCTGACACGAGCATGACCGATGCGCCGTCGCAATCTTCAGCCAAGGTCGCGCGAGAACGTGAGGAGGATGAGAACGACGAGCCCGTCGCAAAGCGCGCCAGGACGTCTGGAGAGGGCGAGACCGCGCCTGCGGATGCAACAGCCGCACCTGACGCAATGGCTGTCGACCAAAGTGCCGCATTGCCTGCACCCTCTACAGTAGCGGATTCCACCTCTGCTCCTGCACCAGCATCTGAGTCGCAAGCCACGGCAAATGGATCACCCGTGCCTTTGACGGCAAATGGGAGATCCCGCATGCTGGCAGACCCTGCTCTAGAGAACAACCCCATCACTGGCTTTCAAAACAAAGAGATTCGCAAGGTACTCGGACTGATCAAGAAGACCAAGGCTGGAACGCATTTCAGACAGTCGGTTCAAGTTTTGTGGCCAACTCTCTGGGAACAGTACCGCTCGCTGATTGCTCGACCCATCGATATCAGTTCGATAGAGGGAAAGTTGCGCGATAACAGGTACGCAACACTGGGACAGTTCAGAAAGGATGTCAACCTCATCGAGGAGAACGCCGTCACCTTTAATGGTGTAAGCCACGATGTCACAGCATGGGCCAGACAAACGGTGGCTCAGATCTTTGATCGACTGGCTTTGATACCTGCCGAGGAGCCACCAAAGCCTGTGAAGCAAGAGCCAAAGCAGTTACCGTCCAGGCACACGGAACCTCGCAAACCAGCCCCAGTTGCTCCCAAGAAGGAGGCCCGCCCAGTGGCAAGCTCTCCAGCAGACAAGTCAAATGATTCCCAGATCTATGCCCTCCTACCTTCTGGTCTACCCAACATCAGACGAGATAGTACCAAGACTGATGGGGATCGTCCCAAGCGACCCATCCACCCTCCCAAGAACAAGGACATTGGTTTCCCTGCAAAGACAAGCAAGAACAAGAAGAAACCAGAGCTCAAATTCTGCGATGAGGTGATGAAGGAGCTCACTTCGAACAAGAATTGGCTCCAGAATCAATGGTTCATGGAAGCAGTTGATCCTGTGGCTTTGAACATCCCAACCTATCACAGCATTGTAAAGCAACCCATGGACTTGGGCACCATGAAGGACAAGCTGGAGCGAGGTGAATATGAGGCTGCCAAGGACTTCAAGACTGATTTTGGCCTCATCGTTAAGAACTGTGTCAAGTTCAATGGGGAGGATCACACAGTGAGTGTGGCAGCCAAGGAACTGGAGAAGATCTTTGAGAAGAAGTGGGCAGAAAAGGCCAGCTGGCTTAGCAAACATGCTCCACCATCTGCACCCCCGACATCTGCGACTAGCCCTCGTGGAGGCGTCAGAGATGATTCTGATGATGAAGATGCCAGTGAGACAGAACAGCAGGGTGGTGCCTCAGCAGAGCGCCAGGAAATCGAGCGTGCCATTGAGACACTGGGTGCCAGGCTGAAGTCTGAGCAGAGCGAGCTGGACAAGAAACTATACTCTCCAACCCCAGACTTCTCGTCCATTGAACTGCAGCGAGGTATTATAGCACACCTCCAGAACATGATGGTTGAGAAGCGACTGGCACTCAGCAAGTTGGGGGAGACTAAGAAGGGCACACAGTCTAAGCCGGCCAAGAAGAAGGCAACTGGTGGTGGTAGCAGCGGTGGCAATGCTGGTTCCAGTGCATCCAAGAAGTCAACCGTTGGAGGGCAGGGCCCATCCAAGAAGGCTACTGGCGGTGCAACAGCTTCAAAGAAGCCTGTAAAGAAGAAGCTTAATGATGAGGAGAAAGAAGTCGTTAGTGAAGCCATTGCACGTCTCGAAGCCAATGCTTTGGACAAAGCAATCTCCATCATCAAGAAAGACACTGGCTTGAAGGTGAGCGTATCCCTGATCTTGAACTTTGAGAGCAACGAAACTGACCGGTGATTCCACCTAGGAGACTGACGACGATGAGCTCGAGTTGGATATGGATCAACTGAGTGATGGTGCTTTGGTGAAGCTCTTCGATCTGGTCATCACCCAATTCCCAGCCTACAAGGACCAGCTCAAGAAGAGTGAACCTGCCTCAGCCCCTGCTCACAATTCTGCCCCCAAGAGTACAGCCAAGCCCAAGAAGAACAAACCCATGGGTAAAGCTGAGCAAGAGCGGAAGCTTGAGCAATTGCGAGAGCTCAAGATGGCATACAAGCGCCCTGGCAGTGGCAGCCAGGAGCCTCTGCCTTCAGTGGAGAACAACGATACTGTCATGTCTGGCAATCACCACGACGACAGCGACGATGCAAGCTCATCAGAGGAAGAGTAGAGGTTGACCCAGAAGTCTTGCCAACTTTGTCATTTCCTGCTGTGGCAACTGCGAGTACTGTGCGCCATCTTTGAAAACAGCAGATTCTTGATAATGGAACAAGGATGCATCTAGGACATTAGCTTTCCTGAATGTCTAGTGGAGGCTCATTTCTGGGTGGTGTTCACATTAAACACAGCCTAAAGATTTGAGGTATTGACATCTCTGTCATCTCCATTATCCTGCTCGAGGCCCCTTGCTGCACAAATAACGAAGAATGAACAGTGGAACATAGCCCTTTGGTGTTTGTTTAGGGGTAATTAGGGAAAGGGTTTTAAAGAGAGTGAAGCCAGCAAAAGCAAGGAAACGACTACTTTGGAGTGGTGTTCCTTGTTAAAGACGTTGATCAGGCATTCTGGGGCGTAAGGCGCCACAGCCAGAAGCCCTTGAGCATGGCTCGATTAGAAAGTGTAAATTATTGGGTCCCCAGGCATCAAATGCTGGTTATCTGCACAGGAGGAAGAGTTTGCCATGGTATTGGCAGTGGATCCCAAGGCTGCTTGGAATGCCTTCCAAGCAGCCTCTGCTTTTGAAGAGAGCAATATGCAGCCAGGAAGGCAGGCGCTGTTTACACAAGCATGATGCGCAGCTATTACGCGATCGTGGAGTGGCAGTGAACAGAATCAACAAAATATGCCCAATGCGTGTTTCTTGATCAGTGAGCATAGAATGTGTTTCTGCAGTTGATTCTGGTGGTAAATGAGGCCGTAGTCTACCCATGTTGTTCGAAGAAGAAGGATACGATCATTGGATGAGTTATACTTGCAAAATGATAACACGGCAAATCCGTAACAGCGAAGTCTGCGAAGTCCGGATGCTTGCAGTTGAACATCTGCTGAAATAATTGACGGCCGCCTGGGCCAATTCGACAGCCGCAATAAGTAAAGCGGAAATGACAGTTCCATGACATAATCGGCACTAGAGGAGACCGTGCTACTTCTGTCCTGTCCTTGTGGGCTCAAGTTCATGACCGAACATTGAGGGATTATAAATGAAGCATCACCTCTGGTACATGAGATGACCAGTGCCCATAGGTAACAGTACCACAGCAACCTACCCGCCGCTACTATGTTTGGCCGCGTCCTTTTGAGTATCGATGCCCTCGGGCTTCTGCTTGGAGCGTGGGTAGCCGACTACAACTCGGAGAGCCATATCTTCAATCCTCGCTGGCCACCGCATGCAAAGTAAATCCCGCCACATACCTGGACTGGTTCTCTTTCAGTATATATATATATATATATATATATATATATATGTATACGTTACTAACACGTACTGTCTACAGGTTCCACTGCGGCCAAACGATCGGTCTCTCGACGGTGCTCGGCGCGGCGACGCTCTTCCTTACCTGGCGGCCCCTGCTCCGCACCACATCCCGAGAGGTGGCGCGTGACTCGCTGAAGATGGCAGCGTTCACGGGGAGTATCTACTGGCTGACCGGGGTCGCGGCCATCCTGTTTCCGGGCACAGCTGGGCTGGACCCAGAGTTCGGCGGGCCAGGGTTCCCGCAATTGCCGGCTTTTCTGGCGTTGACGGCTTGTGGGTTGACGGGGTCGTTCTTGAGCTTGAGTTGACAGTGTGTGGGTGTTGTTGCTGGGATGCCGTTTTCCGGATAAAGGCTGTTATCGGAGTCTCCACTCGGAGTACAATGACTTTTCTTGTAATTTCAATCGAGTCCGAGTCAAATTCTTTATGTGCAATACAATACAATAGGTACTTGGGTAGTTAGTTGGTGGCGTGAAGAGGCTGAGAGGCTAGTCGCTTGACAACATGAACTATAAGTAAGGCACCGCAACAGCCCGCTGCCAGAATGGTGGCGCACTACATGTTATATCCGTACAATCAGTCAAGGCCACAAGTTTAATAGTATGCTTGGGGTGCCGGTGGGTGCGTGAGAATGGGCATGCATTGCGCAGCTTTTTGGGAACATCCAATTTTGGACGCAGAGAACTACCCCTGATGACCGGCTAAGACGGAACAGGGGCCTGACCAGTGGGCATTGAAGAGTGACCCTACGTGATCCACTCGGTGACGACGCGCTGTGGCAGTTTTGCCAGTAGCAAAGGCGATGGGCAGGCACCCCTTACTGTTCTTACTGTGGCTCATCGCATTTTTAGCCTCGATTGCAAACGCAAGACCCGGTGACAGGCCGGGGCTAAGACGAGGCACATGGCGGAGTAAGGCGTAAAGCATTCCTCCAGAACGTGCTGTCCATTGCTATATTTGCCATTATCGACGCTCACGTTTCGCATCCCTCCCTTTTCCTCCTCCCCATTTGCCCCTTCTAACATCTTACACTGCCACATTGCAGCGGCATCCTCCATTCCATCCGTGCGCCCATTTTGTCCTCGGTGTCGACACACGAATTCTCTTCAGACTAAAGCGGCGAAGTATCTGTTCCGCCTTCTGTGGCCAAGGTTTGGGGAGCACGCGACAACTTGCCCGAACCAGCGGTCCAAGTCCCTTCCACTAGCTGCCACCAACAACCCGCTGCCACTAAAATCCAGGCTTGGCGACAAGGCCCGGACCGAATTGACAGTGGCACCGCGATCTAATTCCATCAAGCGAGACCAATAAAGTTATATACGCACCATCTTGGGGCCGCTCAAAATACCTACGCTTGAAGGCACGGCCAACAGGGCCAATTCGACACACAACCACAAGGGTGTGTCCGCCATTCATCAGCTTGACGAGTTGCAACCCGTCTGGGCTGCGCCTCGTCTCCCTTCATTTGAATCAACGGTTCCTATAATTCGCTGGACCAAAATATGCTCAAGTCAACAACAGAGGAGGGCGTCATGGCCACGCAGTCGGGCTTCGTAGACGGCCTCCGGAGCAACGTGTGTTTCCAGGCTGTGCTGGGCTTCTTTTTCAATAAAGGTGTCCGAGGCGGCCCACGGGTTTTGCTGAATTTGGCTGCTGTGCTAATAGGCTTGTTTATCTTTGTCAAGCTGTTGCCGTCGCACATGACCGAGAGTGCCTTGCAAAGAATATCGTTACCGCAGACTGTGTGGTCTGGTTTGAGCAATGGGCAGAGCAGGCCCGGTGGCCTGAGGATTGTTGTCTTTGGCGAGCTGGACATTGGGACACCGGTTGGTGCGAACCGAGAAGACGATGATGCAAAGTCGTGGACAGAGATGCTATGTGATCAGGTGAGTTGGCACTCCCTCCAACAATGGCCAACAATGGTCTGTGTAA
Organism: Gnomoniopsis sp. IMI 355080; assembly: GCA_027946555.1. Taxonomy (NCBI): domain Eukaryota; kingdom Fungi; phylum Ascomycota; class Sordariomycetes; order Diaporthales; family Gnomoniaceae; genus Gnomoniopsis; species Gnomoniopsis sp. IMI 355080. The sequence goes on along the minus strand of JAPEVC010000045.1, from coordinate 125,109 downwards.
GACAAGGCAGGAATGATTTCGCGACTTTGATTCTAACCGCAGTGTCCGCCCCCCGGGTTAGCTTGAGTGCGACACGCATATTACCATGGTCCCTCCACCAGACACGACCCCGTGGTCCATTAGCTCCAATGAACTATACGCCCAAGGCATCGAGCGTGTCTTCAACGAGACCGATGGCCAAGAAGGCCCCGGCCAGGATTACACCTACCTCTCGAAATACTATCCGGCGCAATGGAAGTCATGGGACCTGAAGGCTCAGGTCGATGCATTTCTTGCCATGCCAAAGGACAAGACACCACAAAAGACTCTCTGGGTCTTCTCGTTCGGATTCTGGGATGTATGGTCGCTCTCTGCTTTGCCTTTTGACCAAGCAAAGGAGTCTGTGGGTCTCATGACCACAGATATCTTCGAGCAGGTCGAGCGTCTGTACACGGCGTCCTTGGACCCCACGTCCATCGCATACTCCCACCCTACCATCCTTAAACAAATTCCAGTCGAGGCCGCCAATTCCTCAAAGACCGTGGAGCAGCCACCAATCGAGGATCAGCCCTTGGCGGAAAGGGATGCTCCCGTCGAAGAGCAAGCCGCGCCAGTGCCAGTCGAGTCTGACACGCAGCCGGCCACGGCAATGATAGAAGAGGAGAATAGAGAAGACCCTGGCACTTTCGAGGTCCTCGTCCCCAGAGTACTCGACCCGTCACTTTTGCCCGGATGGCGCGATCTCCGCCCCCGGATCCCTTCCGTGCACTCCAAAGCCGAGCAGATGCGGAACTCAGCGATTCTAACCGTCGAGTGGAACGACCGCATTGCCGACCGCATGGTCGACTGGGTGGAGAAGGCAGAGGTGGACAAGAGCGCCGACTTCTACATTGACACCAGCACCAATGCCAACGCACTCGCTGAGCCGGTTCGCGATGGCTTCGGCTACAATCTCGCCGATTTCGTCATCGACAGGATCCTGGAGCGGCAGATGGTGAATGCGCACCTCAAGGACGGCAACGGACTCGGCGATAGTGAGATAGACGAGGGCTTCCGGGACGTGCGCAATCCGTGCTTGCAGGCCGTGGACGTATCGAGGGTGTCAGTCGACGGACCTGTAGTAGGCGATGTATTGCTCAACATCCCCAACGATAAGATCGACAATGACATGCAGACACCCCGCAAGTATCCCTCGGGGCAAGTCAAGAAGCGGGCTGAGTTTGAGAACAAGCCGGGCCTTGCGTACTTGGCTACCGCAAAAGTGTGCGATATCCCGGACGATCACCTGTTTTATACACCCTTTGCGCTGTCGCAAAGGGCTATCTGGGGCATTGCGAATGAGACGTCTGACTTGATCCGGAACGGGGAGTCGGTCAGGACCAAGCTCGGCAAGAAGAACTGAGATTGGTTGTGGTCTTGATTCAAGTATTCATATGTTCATTTGCATGAGGCGGCGTTTGGGGGATTTTGATTTCTTGTAATCGTTCAGTCAGAAATAGCCTATACATATGAGCAGCTCTTATTTACATAAGCCACTCAGACGAGCTACATTCTCCACGTTCTCCCTGGATTCCTTGTTAGTTCGGTGTGTTTTCATTCGTAATATGTACTTTAGTGGTGACAGACAATCTCACTTGATCTCCTGATGCGTTGTCTCCGTTCCTTGTGGTGGTGACACAGCATGGCCAGCTTATGTGGAATGTCTCGCTTCATTACACAAGCCTACGAGTATATCGGGTTGGTACGCAAGCCGGCTGCTGAAGTATTTGTGGCCATTGCCCACTGACTATTAGTAGATTGTGGTTGTACACTGCCATTGTGTTTAGTGTCACCGCTGGAATACGGTCGTGTGGAAAATGTCTATCATTCGCTAAATTTGTACTGTTTGGCCTGTAGCTGACCCATTTAGAAACAGAAAAGACGATTAAAGAGGCAAAATCTTCAGACTGATGGGCTTATCACTTATCAAAGGCATGCAGTGAACAACTTAGTTTGACACAGCGGCCCTAGGTAGTGCTGGACCCATGACTTGCAAAGACGGCTTAGCTTTGGCTTAACCGATAAGGCCTATATGCATAAGAGCGCCTCATATACAATACGACCCAGACAGCGATTCTGTTCTGTAGACATGGTACGTACATAGTATGATAGATCTGGACTAGGAGGTAGGAGTTGTTTCCTAGACAATCAATTCGGGGGGCCAGTCAACAATCGCCGTTTCAGTCAATAATGGAGGAATTAATATGTGGGAACCCTGTAGCCAACCACCAGATAAACCCTCCCCCCATCTCTGTACAAATCTACCAACCGTCATCATTAATTTGCATGTTTCATCAATGTTTAGTGAGTCTGACCAATAAAATCACGACTGCGTAAAAAGCATGTTCAAGAGCGAGAACGGCAAATGTGATTCAATCCACTCAGAATGCCTAGGTATTCAAGCCATGACAATTTGCCCATGTTGGCCGTATGAGCCTCAAGCTTTGCATTTCGTGTATGCATCAAGTTTAATCAATCTAAGCTTTGACAAAATATCCGTCAAATCAGGGACCGAAGGTAAAATCTGTGCCATTATTACTCATGTCCCAAAGTTGCGACGCCGACTCGTGACTCGGGAATCTTGGAAGCTTATTATTAGGTAGGCACATAAGGTGTGTATGGTATTGCGGCCGCACTACTAATTATAGGTGCTATGAGGATCTTGCGGAGAGGATTAGAATTGCTGACTGAGTGAATTCAAAGATGTTCAGGTACCCTGCACAAGGGTCAATCATGTGACAATGTCGAAGTTATACACGATCTATAAACTCAATGTCTTCGAGAAACTCAGATAGAAGTGTGCTCTAAAACGACCTGCAGAATCTTTCCAAACGGGCCTGCGTTCCCTCTACCGTGGTCCAAGTTTCCTACTGGACATCAGCCCCGGCATCTTGTCATAACAAACATCTAGACTGGGGTGCTAGTGTTTGTACCAATTGTGAAGTCGAAAGAGAAAAAAGACAAGGCTGGGATCGCCCTAGCACCAGTCAGGCTCGTTAAACTGCCTGTGAATGTGGCCGGTCCCAACGTTGCGTTCGCAGGGAGAAACAAAGTGACATTCTTGAGGTCGGTTGCATTGCCAGCTGCTTGTTTTGTCAGTTTCCAGGAACACTGAATACTATAGCCAAGTTACATGACTGTGGTGGTGGTGGCGGGTGAAGACTTGCCTAGAGGCAATGCTCCGAGGAACGTGCCTAGAGCATTGTCTGAGGCTGTGCCAGAAATGAACCCGAGTGCCAAGCTGACGTCCGTGACCGGTTCTGGAGTGTCTTGACTGGCTATGACCAGTGGAAAGTTTGTGCCTGGAGCGACCGTTGCGGGAATTGCGAGACCGATGATAGTGCCCTGGGCAGGGCTCGCGAGCCCTAGCAAGGCTGCAGATACGGCAGAATATATAGCAGACGAAAGAAGCATTGTGGTAGGCGTTGCTGGTCTAGGCGAAGATCAATGACGGCTGTGCGTATATTCGACAAAGTATTGATGGTTCATGCGATCTTTCTTCTCTTGCATGTCGTCCGAACAGGCTCTTTATATAAGTAATAAGTATGGGATATCTGAGCCCTTCAGCCACACTATCCGACGTTAGTGTTCACATTCTTGGTACATAAACCTTATATCGCACCAAGGTGACATTATCGTAACCGTGACAGGCCATTGAGTTACATTCCCGGACTCTGGTGACATCCACGACTACGCAGCAAGCACAGCCCTCCAAACCCAGCCTTAGAGTTCTTTCATGTGCTATGCCGAAATACAGTTGTACTGGAACGTGGTTTAAGTCTGGAGTCCCCCAAATTTGGCCATCGCATGAACCTAGGGTTGAAAAGGAAAGAGACAAAAATTTATGCGGCTTCGCAGTATTTTTGCTTCGTTCAAGACAGGCATATTTTCAGAATATGACAGTCGGCGCACAATTCGCTATAATGCGAACGGAGCATCTTAATTTATTGCGTCGCACACCACACTTCTGACTCGAACGGATAAAAGCATGGATAATCAGCAGGTCGTTTCTGACTCTTGGATTGCAACGAGGAGTGAATCGGTGTTTCGCCACGTTGTCAGAAGACAAGATCAGACTACCTCCGTGCGGACCTACGGCTTTCGGAACCAGCTGCGCCGGCTAGAATATTCTGTCCAAAACTACAGGGAAGTGGTTCTGCCTGCTGCATTATTCAATATATACAGGTGTACCAGGAGGAACGGATCACCAACGACTTGGACACAAAACTTGGTTCAGGCGGGCGAATGCAACCTAACCAAAACATTCGTTTCCCTTTATGATTCCCGCAGCGATGGACATGCTCAGGCAAAAGGGTAAAAGAAAGGAAAAGTAAAATCTCACAAGGAAAGTCGGACTAGATCCGGTATCTCTCGCTTTAAACAGTAACGAAGTGAAAGCCCAACTCGCTATAACGAATCAGAGAGCTCAAGGGATCCAGAGACCCGCGGCGCTGCCGTTGAGCCCAAGATCGCTCAACCGGATTTCCTTGCTCTCATACTGCTTTTCCAAGTTCGGCTCTAAGGCCTCGAGAGGCACGTGAACGTCCTCTGAATACGATGTCCCAAAGTAGTTGGCACCCTCATGTCTCCTGTACCCTCCCTTCGCGTCTTCCATTTCCCGGTTTCTCAAGTCCTGCGCTGGCCAAGATTTGCTCGGATCATTGACATTTTCGGGATCTGGAAAGCCAGCAAAGCCTCCACTGATGTTGCCCTTTAGCTGCAATCTGACGCCTTGCACGCTCTCACGACTAGGGTCGCGGTCCGCAAAGTTGTGTCTGGCATGGCATTTTAGTGCTTGTCTCTAGACAGATTCCTAGTCGATAGAAAGTCGAGACTTACGGAATGAACATGACGCTGGACGCGCTCGTATGCATCAAGGTGTTTGGAATATCCCCAGAATGAGGAATGTGGTGAGATCCAACGTTGAAGTAGATCACCAGATCTCCATCATACTCCTCGTTATGGTCTAGGCTTTCAGAGTCAGCGACCTTCGCGAAGTCGATGATAGGGTGATGTGTGTCGAGGTAGTTTAGTGGATCCGCCGCCCGGGGCTCCTCGTCTTTTGCCCGAACAACCCAGAGATCGCTCTCTGCCCATTTTGCGCTAGTTCCGAGGGACGTTGAATTAAGGACAGTCAGATGTGGAGTGTTGCCCATTCCCGTGCCAGATGTGATGCGATAGCCTTTCCTTTCCCCCCAAGCGTTCTTCTTGTCGGATGAATACACAAGGTAGAACTCCCCCGAATTCTTGGGCCAGTCCAAGCCAATTTCTTGGGTCACATTATACTCCCTCAGATGCATCGTGCTGCGTTCCTTGAAATGGGGCTTGTCCCATGGATAGCTAATGACAGTTGGCTCGACTGCCAGGCGGACCATGTCGTTCTTGTGACCAGCAACGTCCACTTGAGAAAACAAGTTAGCATTTTTCGCTGCCACAGCGATGTTGTAATTTCAAAAGTTCTTTGAAAGAGATGGTTAGGCTCCACGATACGGAGAAATTACGTACAGTCTGCCTTGAAGCTGATGACGTGATCGTGCAACGACGAAGACAGTGCACCGTGGACTCTATGTCCATATTCGTCTTCCTTTTTGAAAGGGTTGTTGGCGTAGAAGGCACCGTAGATGTAGCCCGATGCGCGAACCTTCACTTCTATCGTACCATCAAGGTAGAAGATGTAGTCAATGGTGTAGTCATAATTACCCACGGTAGAAACTGAGCGAAGCGTCAAGAATGTATTCCTTGATACTGTGACCGAAGATTGTGCTGTGTGTCGGCTCAGGAGGTGATCACTGGTAAATTCGAACTTTTTGGCATGTTAGCGAGCCGGATTGTAGTTTAGATATAATGAACTTACGACACAGATGTTGTTGGGCAGCTTTTCTGTCTTGCCACTTCGATGAAGCTCCGAGTCCAAATAGTCCGCATACGCGGGGCAATCATAGCCGGGTACTAGTTCAAAAGCGTTGGTGCCCATGCCGAAAAACGCATCGAGGAATTCCTGGCCCCCTGCCATCGGGTCGTCGCCGGCGTAATGGGCCAAGGCTTCCTGTAGACTGAGTTCGTACATCACGCGCTCTCCCTTGAAGCGGATGTCGAAGATACTGACACCAGTGGCCTGAGTGCTGGTGAAGTAGAATTCGAAACCGAACCACGATACAAACCGTTCAGACTTGTCGAGCTTGTACCGGGGCCCATAGGGCTGGATCGATACAGGAGGCGGGAGCTCACGGCCATCTGGACGAGCATCGAAATCCTCAGTGTCCGTCCACGAACCATCAACGTTTGGTGGAGTCTTCAAGAAGCCAGATTCCGGATCCTTGATGGCGTTGCGGAGATGGGATACGTTCTCATAGAGCTGCCCGTTGTACCACCATTCGCCCACCTGCCACTGATTGATTTCCTTGCTGGCATCAATCTTGACATACAGACCTTGAGGAAGGAGTGTGCGACCAGAGCTCCCCATTCCAGGTCTGAAGAACTGGATCCAACCGACGACCAGGTCAGGTTCCAGACGGGTGAAACGGGGAAACGCCTGCAAAGCATCCGGGTCGAAGGGATTGTTCCTGTTCACCTTGGCACCAAGAAGCTCAGTGGTAATGTCTGTGACATTTTCAGCCAGCGAGAGGGCGAATTCTGCGCTGGCCACAAAATCGCCCATCAAATTAGGGACAGAGCTTCGCCCCGAGTTGAATGGATAGACTAGATCCTCGACCTTGGTGTCCGCGGAAACAGGGAGCGGTCCCACGGCATAGTATGTCAAGAACGGACCGCGAGGCGTGTTGTGAGACAGAACAACCTTCGCCCATCGTTCTGGCTTGCTTCCGTTCTCGAAAAGAAAAGGGAGAGCCTGAGACTTGTTGGGCTGCAGCGTTTCGATTGTGACGACAAAGTTGTCCGTACTCGACTTGGGATATCTCGTGATATTCAGATCGGCCCATTCTTTGACCAAAAAGCTGTGGATATCGTCTGCATCATGTTGATCAAGATCCAGCCAGATATTGTGCCTTGGTGCTGTGAATCTTGTGGATGACGCTGTTCCGATGTTCAGGCGGGGCCCGTCCTTGCCCGTAGGCACAAGTAGGTAGCCAACGACAAGGACGAACACTACAGCCACAAGCGTCGCAAGTGGTAATTTCTTGCGTGGTTCCATGAGGAATTACGGTGAATGTGCAAAGTTGGCGTGCAAATAAGTATCATAGGTTGCAGTCACTGGCATCTGGAATGCTTTGAGATATTTTGCTCAGCGGGGTGTTATTCATCCGATTATGTTGTGATGCAAGCCACATTAGCGCCCTCTACAGTATCTCCGGTCACTGAGTTCAAAGATAAGAGGCACCATCTCCAGTTGGACAAGAAAGTGCAAAGTCCTCACTGTATGTTATGAGGTCCGGCAAGATAATGGTTCTACTCTCTCCTCTCTACTCTCACCCTCTCACCGTCAGTCCGGCACCAGCTTGTCCCAAATCCACAATGATTCTGAAGAGTCAGAACTCGTGGCCCCTCCATTAAAAAACCACTCAAGGTTCCGACGCCGCAAGCGGAACTATACAATCTGAAGGAAACCATAACATCTACACATAGTGGAAAGAAAGCATGAGAAAAAAAGGTCGAGGTGTTGTTGAGGAGTGTCATAGTTTCAAGGGCGTGAAGATGTACGGTACTGTACTGTACTGTACTGTACATTTGGTGTTGGTCCCTCGAAGTTATTACCCTGTGCAGCTCGTGGCCGCAGGGATCAAGGGTACGAAGTTGACAAGACAGGCTTAGGCGCAGGGGCAGGGGTAGAGGACCTTATCTACAAGGCCCGAGACGTCACCTGGACCTTGGAGCGTACACTACCGCACTCACACTTGTCACGCCGCATCTTCTCCGGTATGTGCCCTTGACATCCAGACATCACGGCCAGGAGTCCAGAAGAAGGATGAGTCCGTCTCCATCGTCCTCTACCATCCTTCCATTACCGATGCCAGGAACACCAGCATGGCGCGCGAGGATCTCGAGCATCTTCAGCAGCGCTGAAACCCATGTCTTGCTGGCCTTTTGGCTCTTTGGTAAGCAGCCCGTTGTCTAGCATCCAAGATCTGGCGTGCCATTTGCACGACTACTAATATGTCGAGTGGTTCAGGTTTGATCAACAACGTCCTCTATGTCATTATTCTCTCCGCCGCCCAGGACCTCGTGGGCAATCTGCCCAAAGGAATTGTCCTCCTAGCCGACGTGATGCCATCCTTCGTTACGAAGCTTGTTGCGCCCTACTTCATTCACCGCGTCCCCTACTCCGTCCGAATCCTCATATTCGCTGCGCTGTCGACGACCGGCATGTTACTCATCGCCTTGACCCCATCAACCCAAACTGTTGCTGTAAAGCTTGTAGGGGTGGTGTTGGCCAGTCTGAGCAGTGGAGGCGGCGAGCTCAGCTTCCTCGGCTTAACGCACTATTATGGCCCCATGTCGCTAGCCGCCTGGGGCAGTGGAACAGGAGGAGCAGGGCTCGCGGGCGCTGGTCTATACGTTATGCTGACAACGTGGTTTGGGTTCTCTGTAAAGGGCAGCCTATTGGCTTCGGCCTTTCTGCCGATTGTCATGCTGCTCAGCTTCTTTGTGATCCTGCCCCAAGGACCCTTGCGTCAGGGCTCGAGAATGAAGGACTACGAGACACTGCCCGAACAAGATCTCACAGAGGATGATATTGAAGACATTCCCACAGGCAACGCTTCCTCCAGTCTGCTCGCCCCTGGGCCTGCGATCGCAAATACCGCCTACTCGACCCACCCGGAGAGACGAGCTGGGTCCTTCTTGGCACATTTGAAGCGTGCCAAAGCGCTCTTCTTCCCATACATGCTCCCGCTCTTGATGGTGTACGTTGCGGAGTATACTATCAACCAAGGTGTAGCACCTACACTTTTATTTCCATTGCAGTCGACGCCCTTTTCGGAACACCGATCGTTCTATCCTTTCTACAATTTTCTATATCAACTTGGGGTCTTCATTTCTCGGTCGTCCACCCCTTTCATTCGAATACACCATCTCTATGTCCCGTCTCTTCTGCAGGTGTGCAACCTCGTTTTCTTGACCTTGCACTCTCTGCTCTACTTTATTCCATCTGTCTACCTCATTTTTGTCATCATCTTCTGGGAGGGCCTTTTAGGCGGCGCCGTATACGTCAATACCTTTGCCGAGATCATGGAGAAAGTTCCCACACAGGATCGCGAGTTCAGTCTCAGCGCAACGTCCGTAAGTGATAGCGCTGGCATCTGCATCGCAGGTTTCGTGGGTATGGCGATGGAGACGTGGCTGTGTGACTGGAATGTTCAGCACGGAAGAAAGTGGTGCAGAACCATCGAAGTCAGCTGAGTAGGAAATGAGGATCAAATATGAATGGCATTATAATTTGTTGGGTGGGAGTGGTTGGTTGTCTTGGACTCGCAAAATCCCCGGGATGCCTGCCTCACGCCTCTTTACGACACCAATTTGCTGTCCGATGCACGATGCGCAGACTCGGCGGTGACCAAGTTGGATTGTGTACACTCGCCTCTCGAAACGCCTTTTGGACCAGACCCCAAATACGCTTTACCTCGGTGCGCTTCAATTTCCTCAAGGACCTCAAGGTCGATGGCTCTGGCCAACCATGCTCGGAGAAATCCACCAACAATGTCAGCAATCTTAGCTGAGGGAATTGTCGAATGAATCGTACGCCTTCTTCCAATGCCGACTCAATCCAACACGGACGTAGACCCCAGGTCATTACGAGGTTTTGCAGATTGGTATATGAGGCCACCTCCGAGTCTTTGATATCGTCTGGACAGAAATTTAGTCATGCTCCCCCAGGCAGGTGAAATACCACTCACAGCCGCGGTATATCCATATCGAGTCAGTCCGCCAATTCAAATACACGCCCTCATCTCGTCGGTCGCGGCGCTGGACTAGCTGATACTTGGGAGTTGGTGCGCCCTGTGCGGTTTCCGCCGATGCGATCAGAAGTCTTCTTGACTCTGAGCAGGCCTGCAGGACTTCTGGTACCTTTCGATGAAGGTTATATCCAAATGGGCTGTTCCACGTCCTCGGAACAATGGTTGGCTCCGGCAGCGCGGCCTCCCATATAAGATAACGCAGCTCTATCGGAAGCCGCGAGAATTGAGGGAAAGAAGACGGCGCACTATGTTGATCCGTGAGGTCTTCAACGAGCATTGTTCGCATATTGGCATCTTGGTCGTCATTGAAGACGTGCAGGATGTCTGGGCTGAAGCACCTGGTGGTCTCAATCTTCGAACCGGGCTCTTGCAAATTACCCATGCTTGGCCGTCGCAGGGACGGAGGCCCAGCCATGTCAACACAATCAGAAGGTGGTGGCCGTATCTTGGTCCTGCAATTAAAGTTTGATAGAATTCTTGAATGAGGGCCTTTCGTGGGGAGATGTTGAGTAGTAGTATATGGTGTCTTAGAGACTAGAGCAACAAGCTGGATCAGGTGGCTGGCTGCGATGGCCGTAAGAATGGTTAACCAAAGTTAAAGGGGTCACAGCAGGACTTGAACTGTTGTCTTGATCTTTGTGGAGTCGAAAAGAGAAATAGAAGAAGTGCCAATTTCCAGACGCGGTGAAATGTTCCCCTTGGGATGTGTGGTCTTAGCCAGGGTTGTACTGTACCTGGTCTGAAAGGCGCCGAACAAGTCTACCAACGCCAAGGATCAGATGTTGCCATGCCTGGACAAGCATGACGACCAGACGGAGAAAATTTTCTAGTTAGTCTGCAGACTTTTGTTATCCTGACAATGCTCCTAAGACTTCCCAGGAGTAACAGCATATCGTCTCATCTGAGGGAGAAAAAAAAACTGGTTCCCGTTTCCTGGTCCCGGTTCTTTCCGGGTATGTGGTCTGCACTTTGGCCAGTAGCCTGGTGGCCTTAACTTGGGCTTTGGAAGCCCCATCTTGCGGCTTAGGAATTGCGAAACGCCCCTTTACTCTGGCACCAGGCATCATTTCATAACAAGGTTGTGATGATGGGCCATCACGCCACACAGTTGAGCCCAAGCACCTGTGTGCCTGTTATAATGAGCAGCCGTTATAAGTTGGACCCTCAGGGGCGCATTCTTTCTCGGCAGCTCCCGACTTGCCCGGCGCCGAGTGCGCCCATCTCCGCTCGGGGAGAAAACCAAGTCCGGCCGAGACGAGGGCGAATTTTCCGACTTTTGAACCAACGACACGATACTAAATAACTCATTCGGTCTTATTCTGACTTTGACTCTGCTCACAAAGGCTTCCGTGATGCTGTTTTGACCGCATGGTGCACTCCCACAAAGATCCCCAAACAAGTATGATATTTAATGTTCGTGGTTGCTTGCACCGTCCCACAACGTCTCACTTTCTATATGTCGCCCATCACCTTGTCCTCGCTAACTGATATGGCATCTCGGCTTCGAGAATTCACATATACAATCCGTCTCTTTCTGGTCATACATAGCAGCAACCCCAGTATCGATTGTTGGCTGAACAATTGATTAGCATCAAATTGACATCTCGGAAGAACAAGTATCTGAAGGTCTCGAATTGGTTCCCCAAAGCGACAGCAAAACATGTCCAATTGTGGATATGTTCCTCTTCATAGCGGAAAGATGTTGAAAAGTTGCGGTTTACCAACAGAATTCAGGGACAAGCTTGGAATCGAGAACTGTTTAAAAGCCTATGGGCGTTCCAATTGTAAAGCAGACAAAGCTTTAGAACAACGGCTTGCTACAAGACATTCTCAACTCGTGTGTGACGGGTTCTTGTCGATTAACTATGACTCCTTCATCGGCGCATAGCGCTACTTTGTAAATCAGTGGACAGACAGTCTTGACCGTCAGTCAGTCACCTGGAAGAGAGGCCGAGCAATGGTGTCTCGGTCTCGGAAGGTCCCGCAGGGTCCCCACTAGCGCAGGGGTGAACCCTGATTCCTCCTTCCCCCCGGGGCTTTGTGGATCTTTTGTTTTGCTTAGTGGCCGTTTCCCTCTGGCGCGCTACCTGGAATGTCTATGTCGTCAGTGACCGAGCCTCGGCCTAAACTTTCACCAACATCACCCATTTTCCGCCTCTTTCCGGGAACACAACTGCGCAAGCTCTTGCTCACACCACTCACTCACTTCACCCAGTTCATTACAAACAAGCTATTCAAAAGTCACACAAACGTACCGAGAATCGAACACAACCCCCACAATGACCACCATCCGCCTCCTCCCGCGCACCATCCTCCGGACCCTCCACCCCTCGCCAACAGCCCTCACACACCGCCGCCCTTACTCCTCGAGCTTCCAAACCGGCCCCTCACCACCACGCCTCCCCGCCGAGCAGCAAGCTGAGTTTGAGCGCCTACAACGCGCCGTCTCCGACCGCATTGCTGACCCCACGCCTCTTCCGCACGAGCAGCCGTCGCCCTCTCCGTCGCCAGCAAGCACCCCACGGCACGCGTCCACACCGGCGGCGGTAAATACAAGTACTGTGTCGGAGGAGTTGCCGACGAGTGTAAGGCGTGGCGCAAAGCCCGAGTTTGAAGGCGACAAAAACCCAAAGACGGGCGAAGTAGGCGGGCCCAAGAATGAGCCGCTGAGGTGGGGGTCGGGTGGCGATTGGAGTTACAATGGGAGGGTCACGGATTTTTGAAGACCCTGGACGTACGAAAAGGCTGATTGAGATTTAAGAGATGGTGCAGGAATGATATGCCTCTGTAGTCGAGGCGAGGATGGTCCATGTAAGAAGACAAAGACACTACGGCATCAGTTATACCAAACTGCTCAAAGGCTGCGATGGCTGTACAACAACACCTACCGATGGATCGGTATGTGCATACCTTTGGGCTAGCATGAGCGAGTTTGGATGTGTTGCAGGCTCCCTTGATAGTACCGGGACGGGGTCACCAATGTGAAGACTGCGCGACTGATGGTCACAAGGAGGCATCCGCATCAAACGAGATCATGACTTCAAGTGCCCCCCGAATTATCAGAATTTTGTTTGTTATTCATGCATCAGGTGCCTATTACACAGCTAGGCTGATACAGCTTTTTCAACGTATCAAATCAGACGCTGTGTGGTATTAGTCGCCATACAAAAAATGATACAACGCCACTTCAAAAGCCACAATCCACTGGTTGTCCCAGGTATCTTGAACCAAATGCGATCGGCAACCCAGTGTTATAAGCAACGCTCTCCAAACGCCGTTTATCTCTTCGAGTACATGCCGATTAATCTCTCATGTCATCATGCTCTGCTTCCAGCACGACCTTGCAACGAGAGCTCAAACATCCGATGCGTCTGATGGAGGGGTCAACCGACTCGCGACAGTCGGTACAAGTGCTGCATCGGGTGCATTCGCTGCCGAAGCCGGTATGGCATCAACATCGCCGATACCGCTATCATCGTCTCTGCTGTTTTGCTCGCCTCGGCCTTCATTCGAGGCCGGACCCTGTGAAGCTATTTCCTTCACGCTGTTGCTGCCGTCGCTCCCTCGACGTACGCCTCCACCATTAGGTTGATTCTCTTTGTCACCGTCGCTGGTTGGTGCTTTGCCCTTCAGTGAGATGCGGTCTTTATCAATGTTTGGAAAGACCTTAACCTCGTAGACTTTGGACAGCTCGACCTCCTGCATAGCCCTTCGCATTCGTTCACGTCTAGCTTGGCCCCGTAGCCTGCTCTGTGGTAGAGCGCCGTTGGTGACAAAGCGGACTGACTTGATCATGAAGCTAAGTCCGTCATGACTTGATCGCTGCCCATCTCGACCCAGTTTTCCACCCCACTCTCGACTTTTAATGCCGAAACGAGTTGTCGAAGTATACTTCTCGAGATTCGGAAGAATTGTAACCATAACATGCATGTCTCTGCCATCCGGGACCTGAACAGGTCCTGTACTCAGAGGAACTTCCAGGAAGTCCAGATTCGAGTTGTGCTCGACATCTTTGCCTCGCGCCTTCTTGCCGTTTCTAACATCTCGCACTTCGTTCTCGTTCCCCTCGTCCAGACCCAGCATCTGAACATCGACATCCTCGGGCCACTCGCCACGGATCCAACCGCCATGGATACAAGCCGCAACAACATCTGAGTCATCAGTATACACATCCGTGCCCCACACAGCCCGACGTGAGGTTATTTCTTCCCTTGACGAGGGGGTAAGATGCTGTTTCCCGACCTTGACCATGAGTGTGCTTCCTTCTTTTCCTTGAATTACATCCATAGGAAGAGGCTTGGGTGTGGAAGAGAATGCATGACGTGGTGGACGGCCGGTTCGAGGATCTTGTAAACGTGCTGGTTTGAGGTCCAATTCGTAAACGAAATCACCCAGGTACTCGTGTGGCTTGTGCGCAACACTGTCGAGAACGGCTTTGTTCGATATGATTCTTTTCGATTTCGGTGGTATGACCAATGCTGGACTAGGCAAAGCTGCCGCTGGCCTTGCGTTTGGGTCTCTGATTTGTCCGTGAGCTACAGATCGTGGAGGAGCATGGTGGTGGGTCATGATGAGGTCTTTCGCAAGAGCCGTGGGAGAAGCAACCGGAGCGGCACCCTTAACATTCTTGAAGGGGGAGACTCCAGCATGCTTAGGCGAGAGTTGCTCGGGAATGTGATGATGGTGATGATGATGGCTAATAATGTGAGCATCATGGGGCATATACATCAAGGGGTATTGCACGTACTGATGATGATGATGATGTGCATGAGTTTTGAGTCGCTTGACTCTACCCAGAGGCGTGCTTCTGCCATTACTCTCTTCATCACCTTTTGCGTCGTCCTCTTTTGCACCTTTCCTGCGTTTAGTTCGTGCCGCATTATCACGGCCAGCTTTGGCTTCATTGCTCACTTCCTGCGGCGCATGTTCCAAGTCGTCACGCCGGCCCACACCACCACTTGGATAAGCCAGTTGAGCCCCGGAGGCAACGGGACTGGGGACTGCCAGACCACTGACTCCACTTCCTATCCCAGAAAACATGCGACCAAACTCGCTCTTAATACCAGCTTCCCCAGATGGACCCTGGATTTGTGGTTGGGCACCCTGTACTGCCTGCGGCAATGGTGATATTCGACCCTTTCGATTGATCTCTTGGACCCTCAAAAAGTTTTGCTGCGGGGCCATCGGGTGCGGCGTCTCCTCCATAGGTCGTCGTGGCGACTCAAAGTGCCCTGGGTGACTAGTATTGTATGCGACAGAGGGTGGGGGAGGGCCATCTTCACCAGGTCGCCGAGGCGCTTGCTGGTGCTGTGAAGGCGGTAACACTGCACGTTGACGATCAGGCGACTCGAAGGGCCGAACTGGGTGCCCAGAATGTGAAAGTGGCGGCTGGTGTCCTGGATGAGACGACGGCGGGAGTCGGTCGACTGAGGACTGAGTATAGGGGCCAGAAGGATGGCCGTAGGGGGGAGCCGAAGTCCGAGGATAATCGGGTTGCCGCGGCCCGGGTCTCGTCTCTTCGTATGGGACCCTAGGCTGGTCATAAGGCGCTCTTTGCCATTGTGGTTGCTCACGAGGATCAGGTGGGCGGGCATATTGTGGCGGAGGTGGCGGCTCTCGTCTCGCCATGCCTGATGGGCCGTACTCAGGTGGGTGCATGCCATGCGGGCGTCCGGGATCACTGCCAGACGTCGTCCTCTCTCTCCTTTCACGCTCCCGCTCCCGCTCCCGCTCGCGCATCTCAAGCTCGCGCTCCCTTTCAAATCTGTCTCTCTCAAATCTCTCCCTTTCGTACCTCTCCCGCTCAGCTAGCATTCGCTGTTCTTCATATTTGAGAATCACCGGCCTTTCTGGATTGTACTCAACACCTGGTCCAAGCTCATCACGCCTAGCATACATGTCTGGATGCGGTGGTCTCCCCATGTCCACTGGACGCGCGGAGGGAGGATGAGATTTCGGTTGACTGCTTGGCCGCGGAGGTGGAACAGGGCCGCCTGGGCCCCTCTGAAACTCTCGTGAATGTTCCACAGGGCCCATAGGTGGTGGATGGTGGCGGAACGCCTGTGGTGTTCCATATCTCTGCATTTCAGGCGTCATGTGCACACCATGCGGCGAGCCAGTAGCATTCCTTGACTCCCGAGCCTCGTACATTCTCTGATATTGTTCCGGTGTGTGCGGTCGTCGATATGGAGCATGTTCGGAAGGACTCGGATTCATCCTTGGGGAAGCGTGTGCGCTTGGGGCGTAGGTTGGCGCTGAAGCACCGCCAGTTGTTGACGGAGGCCCAAAAGAGCCTGCAGGAGGCTCACGAGATTGGGAAGGCCCTCCGAGCATAGAAGAGATCGACATGGAGCTCCCGCCGCTGGTAGTTCTCGGCAGAGACCCAAGCGCCGGTAGCTCGCGACCACCAGGAAAAGCCACGGGAGGGCCCACAGATACGGCAGGTGGCCTTGGTGGAGGCAGTCCATATGAAGCTCCGCCTCCCATCTGTACACCAGGGCCAGAGCCCAGCCCTTGACCATGCTGAGGGGGCGAGCCCGGATGGGCCATAGGCCGGCCCATGGAAGGAGCAGGGGGCATTGACGAGGAGCTCTGATGTCGTGCGTGGTTCGAAGGCGCATGTGTGGGGTTCGGTTCGTACGGTCGAGAAGATGGAAAATAGTGTGGATCAGAGGTTCGTCTGGGGCCAGTGTCGGACGGATAAGCAGAGCTCGCAGGAGGAAGTTGCTGCTGCTGCTGTTGCTGTGATGGTGGTGGTGGCTGCTGTTGTTGTTGAGGGACGTACGGGGTCTGGGCAGGAGTTGAGGACGCAGAAGATGGCGTGGGCGGCGGTAGGGTCTGTCTCGTGTAGAGAGGAGACTGAGCGTTTCTCGAAAAGGGCAGATTTGGCGTTTGCGCCTGTCTTGGATCTCGAGGATCCATGTTGCAGGTCGTCGGCGCAGCTAGCGACCAAGAACGAGATTTTCTGAAGCCAGGCGTTGTCAGACAAGATGGAGCAAGTGGCGGCGGTGCAGACGAAGGACCGAGCACATCACATCACCCGACCCGAGAAGTGGGTAAGCGATGTGGGTGCACTGCTAGCACTGGTGACCAGCGGGCATCAAGCAGCAAACAAACGAAGCAGCTGTGCGACCCGAAGGGCGGCCCGGGAGCTGAAGGCAAGAATGTATGGGAACGGGTCGCTCGAGTACGAGAGACTTGGTCGGTGTCGCAATGCTCGACAGGTGAGGCGGAGGTTAGGGGTGGGACAAGATGGTCGTCGTCGAGACCAGACCGTGACCTGCGTGAGGTGAAGGAAGGAAGCAAGGCAAAGTTCGTCAGCCGGAGTGTGTTGTTTGCAATTGTGACGGCTAGAGAAAACGCAGTGGAGCGGGTTTGAACTTGGAAGGAGAAAACTGGGGAACAGCAGGAGCAGGGGCTCCAAATGTTGGTGTTGCAGGGAAAAGAAGGGTACAGGGATGGGGATGGAGCAGGGAAGACGAAGACGCTAGACTGATTGGGTTTAGATCGCCGTGGGGTGGTACCGTGGCAGGTACCTACCTAGGTAAAAGACGCCTCTCTCGGAGAGCTCGTTTCGCAGTAGGTAGATATGGGGCCGCTCCATTGGACTAATAGCTCTGCTATAGATCTAACATACCTAAATAGATAGATAGATAGATAGAGGGGTAGACACCAATATTGAGGTATCCCAAGGTTATACTCATATTAAAGGATATGGTAGAATGGTTGGGTCGCAATGTTCGTGCTGACTCAACGGGGCCCTGAAAATACAAAGTACATACTTGAGTACCTGGCACAACCTGCATGTGCCCACCACGGGTACCTACCAGGGTACCTCTCTATACCAAGTGCTTAGTGGAAGCGAAACATTATGTGAACAGGGGCATGGCTGCTAGTGGGACAACGGGCCCTGGACTTGGGACCCGTCCACCTCTGCTCTGACATCTTAGATTTGGCAGAGCCTGTCTGTATAGCGATAGCGCATTCCAAGAGAAAATTGTTGGTCGCATCTGCAGCTGTCCATTATTTCAGGTGATGAGACTACGGGTACCTGTAAGTACGGTATGGACCCGGAATCAAGGGCCAGGACAAATGCAAGGTTTGGTATTTAACAATTGCTGTAATAGTACAGACCGCTATTCGAGAAGCACGCTATACATTAGGAAACAATCTACGTGCTGGGGCTGGGAACGGGAACGTGCAGTGGCAGCGATATCAAAGTGGAGCCGAACAACGAATCCTCCTACTACTACTTCTCGTGTGCCATAGTACAGTACTGAAGGCGTGACAGCCCATGTAAGTGATCTTCCTGTCTACTCTGATCTGTGCCTTATTCTTGTACTCTGCAGGTGTAGTGTGGTGAGAAACACCCAGTGTTGAGACATTGACACTTCTCAAAGCCATGACAATTCCATGACAACATGATGACGGGGCTAGACTTCAGGGACCTAATGCTTCTTTTACCACAGTATGTTACTATGGATCGAGCCGTGGCATGGACCCCGTCGAATCAAACAAGCTCCAACCCGGATGCAAAAAGTTCTGACGTTTGTTTTCCCCTACATCATGCAACTCGCTTTTCTGCAGCACCAATACATACTACTTGAATATATACCTGGTACCACAGCACATATCCTGGGTGTCGCGGGAATGCCTCATGCAAGGGCCAATAGACTGTCAGTCTCAAAACTCCAAGGTTTACGGCAAGGCTGCGTTGGTCATCAAGGTTCCAGGTGTCAACCTTCCAGAAACTCTCTTGACTTGAAGGGTGCTGAGCCGGCCAGCACCCTCCTTGTTTCCGCGCATTGTCAGAAGCAAAGGATACCTCTTACACCTAGCTTGACCCTTGCAATTCAGGGAACTTTCCGCACAATGGTACCCTCCATCAGACGGTGTTCAGAACAACAACCTGCTCACCCCAACAAGGAAAACTGCCGTTGTGCTCAGACGATGTGCACATCTGTTTATTCCAAGGCCTCGCATGCAGCCACCATAAACCCGTGATGCGGCATGAGACCGGCTTGCTGCAAAACTCTTGCTTACTGCATGCCGCCACACCTTCTTTCTCTCCGCGTCTGCTGTGCCCGACGTCTCTCATTGGCCGTTGCAATTCTCCAGTGACAAGCAGCGTCCCCTAGCTACATCCGGCATACTCAAAACCACCAGACAACCTTTACAGAGAGAACATGGTCTCTCTGCCCACCATCTTCGCTGCTTCCCTTATCGGGCAGACAAACGGCTCACCGCTACGTTCAAAAGACGCACATCCCATTATGAATGCACATCACTACCTAATATGAAAGACAACCAGTACCAGTCTTACAAATCCGTTTCGCATGTGTCTTGATGACCAGAGCAGCCAATATCCAATCAGTAACCTGCTATACAGTGACCCGCTGTTCAGGGTCCCGCTAAAAGAAGCGATGCTAAAGAGAGACATGCAGTATGTATTGTTTCTTGTGGCAGCATGGATATTGACGTTGTTCTTAGTGACACGGTATTGGGACTTGAGAAGATTACCTGGACCTTGACTGATGAACCTTCCTTCCTTGCTCCTCAGTTTAAAGGGACAGCGATTTAGAGTGCACACCCATGATGAGCGCGGATGATAGTAAGCAAGCTTTACTCTCCGTTCCGACTAAGAACCGGGTCTTGTTGGTCGTCTCGGAACAGAAAGGATACGCTCTCTGGGTGGTTCTCTATGAGGTTACACATGAAAAGTCACTGTCTCAAAATCCTGCAGGGTGGAAATGTTTGCATGAGTGGTGGGTAGAGTATGACTTACTACACAAATGCTTCCACTGCCTTCCAGGCTCCTCAATTGCCATACTAGGTATCATATCGAGTCTATCAATGCTATGATGCTAGCTACAGGTGTATTTCGTGTTCATCAAAACAGTCTCGAGGACTGTGATGAAGACACCTGAGCTTTACCCAGGTGTAGGGAGAATGGGATGGTCAAGTCGTGAAAATATAGCACAAAGACCACCAAGACACGCAGCAACAGCTACTAGAGACGAAGAAATCAAACATACAAAATACCTGTTAATGACTTATTGTAAGCACATACTCGTTCTTGAGTTGGTCAATGATGTATGCAAATTTTCCGAAGCCTACAACACTTGAATGGTCTTTACGCGATTGCTCTCCCTAGTTGCGGTGCTTACATTCAAGTCTGATCAACAATTCTATTGTTCTCAATCCATTTTCAATCTGTGTAGAAGGTGTAGGTATACATCTAAGAAGTATCCTAACATCTCCTTTCTTATAGCTGACTGAACCTTTTTCCAGGCTGTATCTTCGAAGAATACATCAGTTGCCAAACTTTTTGGAACCTGCCCGGGCAGCAAGCGTTGGAACCACGAGCTGCAAACCGTCAACTGCATCAGCCGGTACTGCCGCACAACATAAAAGCTGCGGCATATGCCTCCACTCCAGAATCACGATACATGTTTCCCGTGTAGAATCTGCGCGCGGCATTAGTGGGGAAAGACACTTGTTGAGCAGACGGAGGAGCTCGCCACGCAAAGGACACTGTGGCAAGTTCCACAGCGGGCTACGTTGACGCCATTATTCTGGCATACAAAGAAGTGTAGGGTCGATGATATTTCGATTGGACAGAGTCATGCATGGCCTTTATACGTATAAGGCAACCAAAGGTCGGTTAAATAGCTTTGTTAGTCACCAGGATAGCCATTGCAAGGGATTGTGGGAGAAATTCCTGTAGTCAGGTATGTCGTCACGTCTGAAGAGTACACCGAATTGGCACCAGCAACTCAAGGGCATCTTCCTGATATATACACTTATAGAATGTAACATGTACAATGTAGTCTACTCCTGACTATCATCCACATTCGTATCTTTTCCTTTCCAACTGAAATACATGTGCAGGCAGCCTCCAAGGCGTTCCGAGGCATTCATTCATGCATTCTAGTACTTTGCCAATCGCGACCTTCGCCTCTTGCAAGAAGAAACGTTGCTAGTCGCCGCAGCGGTCGAAGAAGTGCTCGATGTCGAAGTAGGGGCAGCCGAAGGCATACTGGTCGTGGAAGCAGCAGCAGCAGCCACAACGGCTTGGGAGCTCGAGGAAGTCGTCGGAGCGGCCGCCGATGACGAAGAAACACTGGTGGCACTGGCCGCTGTGTTTGACGCTGTACTGGTAGTTGCTGCGGCGGCGCCCGAGCTCGCGACACCGGTACTGGCAGACCCAGCCGTGCAAGTAGCCTCGCAGTTCGCGCAAGGCGCACCCGCGCTCTTGGTGCTGCCTCCGGAGTACACGGCCGGGCCTGGGGCCTCATACGTCGACAAGCTTTGGTAAATGTTGATCAAGATGCCACTGTCACTGGCGTTGTATGCGCCAGGGATGGAGACCGTATCCGGGACGGCAGTTCCCGACCCTGTGACGGTGAGCTGATAGCAGGTCATGTAGAACTGTGCGCCGCCCTCGCTGCCGGCGGAGTGCAGGGCAATGGCCTCTGCGCGGAGGAGATAGTCGCCCGGGGCGAGGTCTGCAGGGATGAGCACGTCCATCATGCCGCAGCAGGTGTTGAGATCCTTGGTGCCCCAGTTGTCAGAGGACCCGGACGTGCCGTTGGAGGACCAGGTGTCTTGGAAGACCTTGAACCACGCAGCATCTGCTCCCGTGGCGGAAGTGGCGTCGGAGACGGCGGCCATGTAGACGATCACGGGTCCATAGTGGGCACCGCCAATGGCTTCATTGGAGCAGCTGCGGTCACCAGGTTGCTGGTGCATCTCGACTGAGAAGGAATCAGAGTAAGTATTCGGATATTCTGTAGACTGTGCATTTAAGCATGGTAGACCACGTACCAGTGACGGTTGAGCCGGCTGTGACGGGGCAGTTGGAGGAGACAGCAGTTGTCCCGGCATTGCAAGCCAAATCATCCGAGGTGACATCTGTCACGGGCGAGTTCGAAACAGGTTGACGAGCGCACTGAGTGTCATAGTCAACACCATCAACCCAAAGGTCCTGCCAAGTAGCGTGGGCCGCGACGTGCTGGACGGCAAAGGCAGCCGTAAGGGCAGCAGAAAAAGTGTACTTCATTGTTGTGACTGTTCAAATTGGTTTCAACAGAGAGTTGGAATGAAGGAAATTGGGACGTTTAAGACCTCAACGGCTATCACTACGAAGGGGAAGAAAAAGAACGTGAAATCGCACTGCGATAGACTGGGCTCAGCCAGGAAAGAATGGATGTCGAAAATACCGAACAAGTGTAAAAATATCAAGTCACGAAAAGAAAGGCATGATGAGCCCCGCGAAGGACAGCCCACAATCTTATAGAATATTGTGTTCCTTGACGCCGAGGAGTCAGGAACACCACTCCCCCTCCCACAGGACCTCGACATCTAACCGCCGGCTCCACAGCTTTTACCCCTGAAGCAATATTTCAGCGCCGTAGGTATGACGATGCATACTGGCGGAAGTACGCTCATAAACGCCTCACATATGCTTAAACATATGTGCACGTCTAAGTCAACCGCCAAGTTGTTTCTGTGGGTTTTCTCGCTAGGGATGTTTCACCACGTTCTACCTCGGGCAAGCAGCAGGGCTTGGCATTGAGCTCGACACCGTAGCGATTGGTGGACCCGGGACTCCCAATGCCCCTGAACTCCTTCAAATTTCTGCTTTCACTCCGAATAGCGTTAATGGCATGACCTTCGCGTCTCTATTCATTTATATGCGATCGCAGTGCCTTCCTGCTGGGTCCAAGGTGATAAGCCCTACTCGGATGTTAACCGATCTCAACCTGGGTCTATGAGCCGCCTCATTTGCCCAGGTGGGCTCTGTCCTATCTCTTACTTGAACGTACCTAGTCTCACATGAAAACTTGGTCTTTCAAACATGCTGAGCTTGGTCTTGATGGAATGCAGAACACAAGTTTTCAATCCCATGGGCCATTGAAAACATGCGGATTATCTCTATAATCGATTTCTGAGTGAATCAGCTTCTCCCCTGAAGGCAAACGTCTCGCTAATGCTTGCGTCCATAGAGCAACCAGTCACAATCACGGGAGCGGCCAATTTACCACTTTGCCTATCGGATCGTACCTCCCAGGTCTAGCACCAAGTGATACCCCAGAAGCGTTAACAACTGTTCTTGCGTACTGAATTGGTGATATTTCAGTCGCTTGGAGGCCCAATGGAATAACATCCAGCCACGTTTCGTACGAAGGTGGGATGTGGACGGTATGTATCCATGGATAATAGAAACTTATCCCATTTCCGTCGGGGTCCCTCAATTCCATCACACCAGATAGCGGAATCCCTTCTATATTACGTGTCAGCAATGTTCAGAACGCCAAGCGAGTGACTGTGAGTCGTGGTCTAGTATGTAGAACGGAGGAGACATTACTTACCCTCATACTGAGGGCCTCGTCCACTGTCGTGCCCTCCATCTCGGCCGTCTGGTTCGCAACATCTTCCCTTGCATCCCATTCGAGCTCACCGCGCTCTAATTTCTTGTTCAATTGGCTGAGAATCATCTTGAATGCGTAACAGGCAATAATGGTAATGCCAAACATGGCTGTGACAATACCGTACGACTTTCGATAGCCGTTGGCGCTGAGGCCCCATACATACGAGCCCGCCACATTGCCCAGCTGAGAGAATGCGTTGATAGCAGCGAGTGCGACAGCTCTCTTTGCAGGAGGTCGAGGAAACGATGATGAGATCCACGAGTAAAAGACAGTGAACCTGCAAATATCTTGTCAGCATCTTCATAATGCGGTAAGTAGTTTTGGCTCGGAATGAGGTAGACGAACCCTGCATAAGAACTCGCCTGAAGAAACAAGGCCACATAGCGACCGGCTGTGTTGAGGGTTGACATTGAAATGATGAACCCAATAAGACCACCGATGACGGGCCCGGTGATGTGCCAAAACTTCTCACCTGTCCGGTCTGAATGCCACGCATTGGTGAGGGAGACAAGACACGCAAAGACCCACGGCGGGGAGCTCAGAAGCAGGGTGGGAACATAGCCGTATCCCAAAGTCGCAGTAAGTGTTGGCTGGGCAGCTTCATTAGCGCTCGACTCCTTCACTGTGGTGAAATAAGGATTGTCACTTACAAAGAAAGCGTTGAACGACAGACCAACGACAAAAGCTGCCAGTGTAAACATCATCAGCCACACTTTGAAGTCCTTCATGGCCATAATCAGACCATCCGTTACTCCTTGATCCTTCGAGTCGGTGTCTGCCTCGCCCACATCTTCAAGCATGCGCAGCTGAGCGACCTGCCGCTCCTCTTCGGTGAAGCCACGTGTGTTGTGTGGCAAGTCGGGCAGAATCACAGCGGCCAAGATGGCGACGAGCATGGTGACAGCACCCTCAATCCAAAACAGCCATCTCCACGCCGCGTGCCCCAGCGTTCCCTGCATATTCGACAGGACGGCCGCACCGACCAGGGCTGAGAAGGCGTTCGAGATGAGGCTTCCGCAGAACAGTATAGCGTTCCTGGTGGTCAGCTCGCGGCGTGTATACCATTTTGACAAGATGAGCAACGTGCCAGGCAAGAACGCCGCCTCGACAAATCCGAGGAAGAAACGCGCCACAACCATGCCCGAGAAAGACTCGACTATACCCGTAAGGGTCGACAAAAGCCCCCAGATCAGCATGACAATGCTAAGATAGAGCGACGGTCGAGGTATGCGATTGATGAGCATGTTCGAGGGGACCTGCATGAGAATATACCCTACATATAAAATGCTGAGGCAGGTTTCATACTGGTGGTCACTGAGGTTTAGGTCGGTTTGTAGACCCTTCAGACGAGCCGCGGCGATGTTGTTCCGATCGAGGTAATTCATGATATAGATGAGTACGAATAGAGCACATCGAGCATCCAGTTTCCGTTTGAGACGTTTCTCGACGCGAGCACGGTGCTCGGGCGTCATGTGCGCGACATTGAGATCGGGAGGTGAGGCGGTGTGGTCCTTCACATTTTCCAAGGCCTGAACCTCCTGCTTCAGTGACTGTGAATTGCCCACATCGGTGCTGGATATCTCATCCGCCATCTTGGAATATCGTGAATGAATGATGGCTCAAGCGAGGTGATCAGGAGTCGCTTCCACCTGCTGCGTATTGGTAACGAAAGGAACGCTGAACAGGATTGGGAGCTGACGGCTCAAGATTTCGAAAACACCGGGAAAAGGGCAGACAATATACCTACGAGAACGGCAGAAACCGGTCCGGAAGGCGGACGCCTATTGAGTCCGGCACAGGGCCCACAGTCCCTCCGCACGTGCAAGAGGGTCCAGCCAGAGGGTTCTATTGGCACCCCAGATATGTCCACTGGGGTGACCCGCCTCCGCTGTTGACCCCGTGGAGAAATCATATGATGTCCACTCAGCGCGTTCGCCTGGATGGCGGGGGAGCAGCGTTGTTGTGGAGTTGGACCTCACCATATGGCGCTTCTTCGGCGAGTTTACACATTCTACCCCGACCCAAAATCAAGGTCAGAATAAAGTAAGCGGTTCGGTGGTACGCTACGGTACATTGTAGATGCAGGCTAGCCGGAAGAATGGAATTCCAGAAAAGAACGCACCCACAGCCATGTGGCGGACACAATTACCCGGAGATATGGGGCAAAGTGGACCAAAGTCAAGCTTGAAAAAGGATGGTGAGTGGACTTTGCTGGCAGCTGGTTTTGAGGCGTGGACACCTGACAAGCACTGCAAAGCTGACAGAACGAAACCATCCCACGTCTGACTGCTCCAGCCTTCACCCATCTATATCTCGCTCAAGGCCTGTAGGTATAAGCACCCAGATGTAAATAGCCACGTATTTACAAGGCGCCCACCGTATAAGGTAGAGTCAGCCGAGAGAATGTATAGGTGCCAATCCTTGCAATACGTACTATTCGTACAAGCTCAAATGCCTAGAAATCAGCGGCAGAGCTGTCATCCCGGACAAGCCCTTCTTGCCCCCTTGGCCTCATCTCTCATTGGTTGCATCGACGTCTTAATTCCTAATACGGCAATCGAGCTTTCGATGTGTGAGCATGTGCTTTGAACAACTTGGTCCAGTCGGCCTAGGTTCTCATCGCCCTTCGCCGGACTAATTAGTGCCTTTGGCGCGAGTTGAATCCATGAGCTCCTGGATAAGGGCTTTAATAAAGAGTTCTGACTCTCCAGTTCTTCCACTTTCATCAAATGCCGCAACACCCTTCACCCACTCGACGACCAGTCTGACAATGTTCATCAAGCTCCTCGTGGCCGCCATCGCGGCCCTCTCGACTCTTGCAGTCGCGGCACCCGATGCCATATTCTGTAATGGCCACGTCGAGCTTTGTGATAGGCGATACAGCAATCTGACCTTTATCGGCGCACATGACAGCCCTTTTGTTGGTGACGATATGGCGGACAACCAGAACATCACGATTTCAGAACAGCTTGCCATGGGGGTGCGTTTCCTACAGGGACAGACCCACGATAAAGAAGGCACCATCGAAATGTGTCATACCAACTGCGATATGAGAGATGCAGGTTCACTCGAGGAGATGTTGGTGCTAATCAAGACATTTCTGGATGCGAATCCGACCGAAATCATCACCCTGCTCTTGACCAATCCAGATGCTTTCACTGGCAGTGATTTCGATGCCGTCTTCAAAAGCGTGGGCCTTGATGCGTATGCCTTCGCTCCAGAACGGAAGCTGGAGGCGGACCAATGGCCTACGCTTAGAGAGATGATCGACAAGGGACGGAGACTGGTGGTGTTCATGGGTATGTCATTCGACCGAGATGTCCATTTCTAGTGAATCCAATACAAGGCTAATACATCGATTCGAATGCAGACTATCTGGTGCATGATCCTGTTCATTATATCATCGACGAGTTCAACAAAACTATTATGTGAGTTTTGCGACTGAGTCTGTCCCTCAGAAAGGTGAATAGTAGGCTGACAGATGCACCCTCATCAAACAGTGAGACTCCGTTTGAGTATATCCACCCCCCATATGACAGACTGCTGCAGTTCAAAGACATGGAGTGCAATTAAAGTTTTCCTCTTTCTAATTGAGATAATCGACAGATACGCAAGCCTCCTTGACTTATCGTACTGCTCAATCAATCGTCCGGCGGGCGCTGGTCCGGATGACGGCATGCTCCTCATGAATCACTGGTTACAAGCCAACCTTTCTGGCATTTTGATTCCAGATAGATGCATGGCTATTGTAACCAACTCTCAAGAGTACATCAAGCGCCACGTTGACAGCTGCCAAAGAACATTCAGCAAAACTCCAACTCTTATCCTGGTAAGTAGCACCACACCCTGCGTATGCGAAGCTGTAGTTATGTCGCTAATATCTATTGTGGCCTAGCTCGACTGGATTGATGTTGGAGACGCCATGTTCGTGCAAGATGCGATGAATCAACTTTCTCCAGCAACGAGCAAACAGGATATCGACGTCGCTCTTCATCTTGCAGGATGTGAAGACGATTCAGACTTGATAGCATCTAACTTTCTGGTGAGCGAAATGCGATATATATAAAATATTCGTGCATTTTCCACTGTCGACCTAGCCAGCAACCTAGACAAGTAATGAGTCTGGGTGGAGGATACCGGGTTGGGTTGGTAGAAAAATGGCAGTTTTTATTGTTTGCCTGGGTAGGAGATATCAAGATCGCAGCTATTCATTACTACCCAACAGCACCTCTGGCCTCAGTTTCGAGCAACGTATTTGAATTACTTTAATGAGCTTCTCCATTATCCCCTTTGCTGTGCCACGTCGACTTCGACGGAACGCATCTCCCCGAGCCGGTCGGCGAAGTTCCAAGAAAGCGCCCATTTCCGTGATGCTACGACTGGGCCGGGATCTGGGTTGTTTGGATGAGTCTACAGATCTGGTGGGAAGGCGTGAATCGTGAAGGTAGTCGGGGGCCGCTTGTCGAGCAGCAACGTGGAGCATCCACCGTCGACAGTGGTTTCTCCACTGCGGCAGAAGCGGGTTGCGGAAAGCACTGCTTTTAATCTATGTGACTCATGTGCCCTCAAGAGCAAGCCATTGTGAGGCTTCGAGGAGGTTGATAATACGTAACACTGCAAAGTCTGAACTGGCATGAGACAAGAAGTGAGAGAAAGACCTCGGCTGATGAGGTGGTGAGAGCAAACAAACAGTGTTCAGACAGTTTACGAGACGCATTGTCTCCCGGTTCACATCTTCGTCGGATCTGAAGACTACACAGAGCTACGTTCAAGAGTGGAAAATACCGCTCTAGAACAACAGAGGCATGTCCGCTTCTGCAGCTTCGCGATGCTCGTGAAGCGATTCGGGATTCAAAAAGAAATGGACTAATATATAACTTGCTTTGGCTTACCTGGGGCCCTGGGAGGTGCAGGGGTCGAGTAGTTCGCTCGCTACCCGGATGCTACCATAGTACTGCAGCAACCTTCTAGAAACCAAACCTCGTCAGCGGACTAGAAGCCGTCGGGACGAGCCTAGCGGATCTGCTTGTGCCGGACATGCATGCTGCATGAAGGGTGTTTACGGGGCTCTACCAGCCGAACGTCACTGTGTAATAAACCCCCCTGAAACCTTATTTGGCATGTCACGGAGTTGTCCGGTGAACGCTACTTGGTTATCAAATTGCGGCGGAAAGCTGACGTCCTCGACCACAATTACTTGGTGTTTTGGTTGCATCTGGTCACATAGAGACAGCCTGGACGAGCCCAACTGTGGCCAGAGATGACGACGGGCACACTACTCTGCGTTCCAAAATAAGATCAGGCCGCAATGAACTGGTGGGGAGACCGTGGTGCCGTTGCGGTTGTTGGCACACAAACCTGTCTGAGACCCGGCACGCTGGGCTTGAACTGCTGCCCGACATCAAGGATACCCAGGCCATCCAAGTAAGAGCAGAACACAAAGTACGACGGAATCCAACAGGCCTGCATCCGACAGCTCCGTGCTGCGATGCAACAATCGGTCGCGTCGAGATTCGTCAGACTCAAAAGGTGCGCGCGCCCTGACCCTCGCGCTGGAGGCCTGCCAAATTGAAGGAAGGCCTTAGCAAGGTCTTTTTCTGGATGCAAAGAAATTCGATGCCAGCCCGACCTGGCAAGTCCCTTGTTCGGAACGGTGCCATAGTCCGAGTTGGGTGGTTGAGGACCCTCTCGAATTTCCCATCGGGCATTGATGATTGAGTGGAGCCCTTGGGAAGACAGGGTAAGTCCCGGGCCAGAAGAAAATTACATATCAAAGCGACCCTCAGCCCAGAGACTCAGTCTCACCTCCCCTCTCTCTCCTCACCCGCGACTCCCACGTCTCTTTTCCTTCTCTTTACACCGGGCCATAGCGGTCTCTTCCCACGCTACAAGGCTGGGTCGACGACAGGGGATTGATTCCTAGAAGCCAGAGGTTTCAGGATGGCGATGGCAATGTTCGAGGAGATGGAGAAGGCAGCATGCTGTCTGTTGCAGATCATCAGGGACACGCCCGAGCTGGGCAAGGCCACCAAAGTGGCCATTGCCGGAAGCATGGCTATGCAAAAGCATTTGCCAAAATACACCCAAGATGGTGCTGTTGTGAGTGGTTCCAACTCCACCTCCAAGGTCGAAAGAAACTCAAGACTGATTAGTCCCCTGCAGCAAAGCATCGATCTCATAATCAACTCCGCGACCTCGGCCTCCCTGCTCCGGAAGAAGTTGCTTCAGCATCCCATGTCGCCTTTGGTTGAGTCCAACCAGCTCCTTTACTACCAACCGTCTTCGGCAAAGACCGGTTCACCGTGTGCGCGCACACCGGGCATTGAGGTCCGCATCACTCCTGAGATGCTCTGCCCCTTCCTGCCCGGCGCAGCGAAGCTTGTACACGATATCACTCCTTCTCCCGGTCACTTGCCTTATGTTTCTTTGGTCGACTTGATTGTTTTTAAGATGGACTCGTGCGGCCTTCGCGACTCGACGCAGGGAAAGCAGCAAGAGGCAAGGGATGCAGCAGCACTGCTCGAGGCCGCAACGGAACACTGTGCCTTGGAGCTGAACGAAGACCAAGCACGTGTGGTTGAGGAGTGTCTGGCGGATGTCTTGCGGCACTCTGCCTCGGACAAGGGATGGTGGCAAGCTCGACTCATCGGAAGATGTGACCCGGATGCCCGCAAGCCGGCGAAAGAGGTCCTCGCCAATCTTATTGAAGACATGACCCTGGACGACAGTGGCAAAAAGTCTCCGCCCAGCATGGGCCGGACATCTAGTTCCAGCTCAAAGACATCGCTCACGTCGCTGGCCTCTTCTACCTCCTCCGCCAACTTCGTCACGTCATCCTCGCCAGTGAACCCCAATGGTCCCGGACTTCCGCCATCTTCCACCAAGGACCTGTCGTGCACCATACCTCGGCGACCACGGAAATTCAGTACCTCTCAGCAAAGCCCGACCAAGGGCTTTCATTCAAGAAAGCCCAGTACCGACCAAAAGCCCAAGCGACACAGTCAGATTTTGGGGAGTCTTCCAGGCGGCTCCTTTCAGCACAGTCCTTCGCCAACAGACGATGGCTCTCCGGGCTCTCCGGGTCTCACTTTGACCGCCAGATTTGAGTCTACACCTGCAGAGGAGAAACTCGTTTCCGGTTCCTACTTTTGAGATATCGATTACAACAACATCTTCGCTCTCTTAATTTCTCTCTTACCCGCTAATTTTCTTTCTTTACTTTTTCTGGTTTATCGTCTTGGCTGTACACTATTTTGATTTTTCTTGTTTGTGATTTATGACGGACGATTGCAAAGCGGACCTGTATTTTTTTTTTTTTTGACTTTCTTTTTGGTTTGGTTCTTGGTTTCATGTATAATGTATCGTTCTGGCATCTGAGCATGGTACGGGTTGAAAAAGTTCATGATTTTTGCAAACTGTATTTGCATAATGTGTTGCATTTTCATACGATATACCCCGATAGACATCAGATAGAGAGTTAGATTGGACTTGGACGAACGCTAGCAGCACCAATAAATATTTCTTTTGTCGATAAGGTTCCATGTTGCCCGTTATATCAGTGTTGAAATGTAGTGCAAGTTAGGCTTCACTTTCTGCAAAGCGGGTCTACATACCTACCTTCTTATGTTTCAGGCGGAGATATACAAACAACTTATACCTTAGTCAAGTTGGCTGGTTTTGGATGGGGCGACTTGTAATGTATGTCCTACGTTGAAGAATTTAGCAGCGTCGCCAAATCGAAATAGAGCCACAACAATTACCCCCATGTGACTATTCTATCCGATCACTAGCACATCAGCCTTTTGGGGGGGGGGGGGGTGTATTCATATCTGAACCAAGCCCTTCTGTACTTGCATAGGCCACCGATAGAACACGGGAACTAACAGTCACATTTATGCCCTAGAGTGGTGTCGTTCTAGCGGATCTACAAACTCTGACATAAGACGAAACAAAAAGGTGGATTTTCAACTATTATGTACATGCGGGATGATTTGGTCTTTCGTTCTTTCTATCAAAGAGATTTCGGGTAGAGCACAACTCTCAGTGCCTCTAAACCCTGCCAATAGACACAGTGGTCAACATTACTAAGTACGTAGTCAGATATCAGTTTCCACCCTAACGGATAGGATGCAATCCTGCATTTGCTCGGATAAGAAACTTCCACGTTGGAATATACATTGAAACCTCCACAAGCCCCGTGAAGAATACTCTAGTGCTTCGAAATGTTGATGTTGACCTTTCCGTCATCATCTGCCTGTACGTTGGAAGCAAGTGCCACATCATCGTCATTGTCAACTGCGACTGCGTTAGCCTATTACTCCAAAACACATCCTACGTATGCATGTACACCGGAACTATAGAATAAACATACCAGAGACGTTGGCCTCTCCACCATCATTTGCAACGTCGTTGACCTGAGCGTCCAGATCACCAGAGCCATCATCATCACTGTCCTCCACGTTGAAGCTAGCCTTGCCATCGTCGAGAGCCAAGGCGTTGACGTCGGCGTTGACATCACCACCGCCACCGTTGTTGATGTTGGAGCTGAACTCGCCGTCTTGCTCGGCTTGAGCCTTCACGTTGACATTGTCTTCGGCACGCTTCTGCACACTAACGCTGACCTTGCCACCATCAAGAGCCTGGATATCGGAGTTCAAGGCAACATCGTCATCCTAAGTGATCAATCGAAGTCAATATGTAGCCTTGAACGGTCAAGCCACAGGAATTTGTGAAGGAGATTTGAGCTTACATCGTCAACATTAACGTTCGCTTCGCCATCGTCGTTGGCCACGGCATTGACATTGATGTTGTCGTCAGCGTTGCTGTTGCTCAGACCGTTTAGACCGTTCAGGCCGTTTAAGCTGTTCAAGCCATTGACATTGTTCAAGCCGTTGAGACCGTTCAATCCATTCAGGCTGTTCAAGCTGTTTACGCTGTTCAAGCCGTTGAGGCTGTTCAAGCCATTGAGACCAACCAGCTGACGCCTGGCCAGTGGTGCAGCTCCAATGAGCGTGCAAAGAGATAGAACAGCGACAGACTTCATTGTGTTGAGAGAATTCGACAGATCGAAAAAGGAGCGTGGAGATGTAAAATAAATAATTAGAAAGAATGTAAAATTGAAAGTCGAACCAGCGCTGTGTTTTCCAAAATATTCCGAACGAGAGACAAGAGGGCTTAGAAGAGTAGTTATGTAGTGCTGGAGGAAGACCCGGGGGTTGACGTGTGAGGGTCGCACCCTGACGAGGTATAGAGCAAGTGAGGAATTCGCCAAGGCGTGACTTGTGTGAGCAACGAGGCCGTGTGTGAGCAACGACGATCCTTTTGACCTTTATCTCGGAGGGTGCTGGCATCCGGAGCCGTGGCTCCATTGAGTTCCTTTTGTCTGCCGTCGCCAAGCCGTGATCTACCGTGATCGTAGGTGTCTTCCAATAACAACGAGCACAGTTGTCCATAAATCTCCTATTCTCCTAGTCATCTTATCCTTTCCCGCCCTGTTTTGAAACACGAAAGGAAGCCATGTGATGACCCGAACAGAATACACGAGTAGGTGAGGAGACAAAGAAGTAGAGCGATTTATTATCATTGAGACAGGACCACAAACCTTAAAAGGCAGCACAGTCTACCAAGATGCCTCAACGCATTGAGAAAAACCGGCACTTCGGGTCCTGATGTCTTCAGCAAAGCCGGATTTCCCACGTGGCAGCTTGGCCATCGATTACCTTTTAGATCTGTGTAAAACACGGGATGAATTCAGTTACTATCAAGCAAACATGAACAAGACGTTTGTAGGTTATTGAACCTGGCAGCACTATCCAATGATACACCTTCAATAGGTTATCGTGTACGCTAGAACTATGTGGTACGGCCCCGGAGATGAAACACCACCTGGTCAAAAATTCTGCATGCCGGCCTTGAACATTGGCAGCACACAAAGACGCTGGGAAGAACAACGCTTTGAAGCGGACGAGGGGCGAATTGATCTACAAGACTCCGGATGCCGAATTATGGCAGGTTGTGGCATGAAAGAGGAGTGGGGTCGTCTACCTACGATGGTAGGTAGGTAGGTAGTATTAAACAAGGTTAGCACATCCATGGCCTCTCCATTGGATTTGCATTTTCATCCAGAAGAACTCTGGATCTTCAATCTTGCCAGCTACCTACCTAGGTACTATCTACTTCTCCCCGGAAGGCTCAATGCTGATATCAATGTGCCTAGTAATTGATCAGCTCCAAACTAGTCAGCAAGATTTC
This sequence comes from Gnomoniopsis sp. IMI 355080, assembly GCA_027946555.1. NCBI lineage: Eukaryota > Fungi > Ascomycota > Sordariomycetes > Diaporthales > Gnomoniaceae > Gnomoniopsis > Gnomoniopsis sp. IMI 355080. Next base: position 91,496 of record JAPEVC010000045.1, on the reverse strand, counting down.
AAGTGATATAGAGCCTATCTAATAAAGCACAGCGCCCACTGCTTTAGAAGCCGCGAAAATCATGAAACTCATGCTCCACTTGGTACTTGCCACTGGAGATGATTCCTTACACCCACTCTCGGTCGGGACGGCTCCAGTCCCACTGCCAATGGCTATAATGTTCGATCCACAATCATCGGCCTCGGCGAGATGCATTTGTTGATTATTCCTTACACAATGGGCGTACGATACCGGTGGGCTGCGACACGCATATGCCAAGTGATCCTTCCGACGGACTATCAAGACGTCCAAGGACGAAGTGAAAGTGTTTAGGGGTGATGGCGATCAATAGCAAATCAAAAGTAGCGCACCGTTACATATTTGATAAACTAACCCCTCCGACGTTATTATTGCTGCCTGGAGGGTTATACATGCAAACCTGAGCAAGTTTTTTTTCCGATATCTAGGTAGACAAACAAGTAAAAAAGCCATCCGTCACCCAGCCTTACTGTCAGCGCCAAGTCAAGCAATACTTTTGCTGATGGGAGTGAAGGATGACACAGTTGCTAGTAGGCTGGAGGGCCAAGCTGGAGTAGGACTCGTGCAACTCAGTCATTCTTCGCTGTAAGAACCCATAATGCCGACTTGTCCAATATGAGACATGCTGTGAGCTCGACCCACCTAGTTACCTAATGTTCAACATTACCACACACAGCTGGTGATTCTGGCATGCATAACATAGAGGCTTGGAAGGCTAATCTGGAAAGAAACATGTCAAATAAGGTAAAATCCCAGCTTTTTATTATCTACAGGAATGATCCAAAAGCAATGTTGTTCTGCTCAGGCAATAGTTCACTGAACGCAAGAATGTTGTTGATCATTTGATATAAGCGGCAGCGTTGTTGATTGGTCGAGCAAGAAGGTAGTGACTGTAAACGAGACTGTCTGAATATAAAGGCTGTAGCTTAGTCAGCCTACCATACCAGCTGCCATGAATCCACATAGACAGGGCTTGTAATTATCAGGTTTGAAAAAGGCTCTAATAAGTCAACATTGCTTAAAACTAAGACCATGAAGACTTGTACAAGGTCTGCACGCCTATTTGCCAGGTACCTATTCCATGCTATACATACCTACTACCTACTTAGGTACCTTAGCCTACCCAAAGATGGAGGTAGTGGAAGCATGACTAATCTCATCTGACCCTGTAAAAAGTGGATTACCGACTCTCAGCAACAAGCCAATGTCCCTTGCAACAAAGTCTCACGATTCGCACGTCTTCAGGTAAAACTTGCAACTCCTCTGAAAAACAAGGCAAGTCATCCAATTTCCCTTGGCGACAACAAAAAATTGGCGGGTCTAATCTTGTCCAGTCAGGGTGTGCGTCTTGCGCGGAAACCCCATTTGCTATCGGGATGGAGGACACCGACCATGTAGCTCTTTTGGGGCAGGCGACCGCGCACAGTATCGACGTGCTGATTGAAGAATTGGAAGCACTAAGCTCCGCATGGAAGAAAAGGCTACAGAAATTGACGAGGCTGGAAAGGAAAGAACTTCCTGATCCGATTCCTGGACTTCATGACTTCGTTGTTTCTGTGAAGGGCACGGCCAACTCAGTCCAGCGCCTCTTGAGGAACAGAATTGCTGCACAAAGCAACCGAGACTTCGATGACAAGGCTTCCCAGGAGGAACAAGACATCAAGGATATGATCAAGCTTGAGAGCTGTGGTCTGGTCCCGCATCAATTACTGTGGGATGGAATCAAAAGGACACACGGATTACTCGCATTTCGCCGGAGATTCAGCGGGTCAAAGGGCAAGTTGGGACCAACGATCGACGCCGTGGTCGAGAATGGAGTCGAATGGTTCAAAGTCTTGACGGTGACCGAGAAGAAGCTTCACATCCAAATGGCCGAAGAGGGGTGGCATCCGGACGACTCATCGGACGATGAATGCGATGAGAGTGAAGACGAGGAAAGTGGGATCCAAATCATCAAGATCACCAATCAGCTCGTAAAAGCAGCTCGTGCAAACCGGTGTAACACCCGGATACCCAGGATAAGGCTTGTGCTACCGAACCTCGTGCTGGGACGAGACAAGGCCATCGACAAGTTACTCGAAAGCGTACGGGCCGTAGGCATCTCGAAACAGGAAGAAGGCGATGTCGAGATTCTGATAGACTGTGCAAACAGCACCTTCCTCGAGAGACCTATACCTCCACTAGAACAAGTGTTTGAAAACATGTTCCGCGACACGGCTCAGGACCGTCTCACATCGACGTTGAACTTGGAGCTCACGATTATTCTCAGCTTGGTCTCGGATATCGCACACGGCGAGGTTGCAGCTGAAGAATGGTACTCACGGCAGACTCTGTCTCATATCGAGGATGAACTCCATGCCCCAGGTGTCCGCCTGCAAAATGTTTACTCGGCTTTGCGGGGCAGGCGCCTGGAATGCACACAAGAGGTCGCTCGTGAAGTCAGAAACATTGTGGACGACCTTGGAACAGAAACTACAAAGACGCGGACGATGCTTTGGTTCGGTCGCAAAAGCATCACAGACGGGTTTGACACCCCGCGCAGCCCTGCCCTGGGCACCCTTCCGTCATATGGGACCACGGAGAGCGAAGTTGGCAGTGGGGACGCGGAGCGCGGTAGACTTGTGTCAGAGCTGCGAAAGTTGTCCAAGTATCCTGTTCCAGATGACTTGCAGTTGCCAATCCGAATTATTGGCGACGATGAATTCGACCACGCAGATTATCAAGCGCTGATCGAGGCCGGACAGTTGCCCCCAGTGGCCGCTCAAGTCTGGGCAAAGCTGGATAGGTAAGCTGCTCGAGCTCATCCTTCACTGTGCCGTCGCGATGCCGATCAAATCATGCCAGATTCAAAAGTGTCGGCTTTCTTTGCTGACTCGTATTGCTCACAGGTCATACAATCGGTCGTCCCACCTGATGGGATGGCTACATGGTAATACGACAGTGTCGGCAAATGCACTCAATGTTAGGACCATCGAGGCCACTGTTGATAAGGTGCGCATGTGCTCGTTGTGCCCCGGTAAACCCAAGCTAACATATACTTGTCTAGGAACGCACCAGCCCCTTGGAAGTTGGACCCAAACTGTACCTTACCCCACTGGCTATAAGCATCAACACAGCCAGGCCTTGTCCGACCGACAAGTGGAACGAGATCAAAGTCTCGAAGCATTTGCGGAAAGAGGCCAGGAGCAAAGAAGCAAAGCATCTCAAGGCTGCTGGCACCTGGGGACCGAGCTTAGGAATTCCCATCAAGTGGGATGAGAAACAAGTGGAGAAGCAGCATACTCGACGCAAGAAAGGGGAGCGATCCAACGGGTCAGATACGCAACACCGCTGTCCGCCTGAAGGCCTTTGAAGCCAACCGCGAATAATTCTTGAGCTGCCAACAAGGATATCTGACCGTTAGGGGGACCAATGCCCCACACCAACATAGAAGCGTGAAGTTTGCGATTAGAAAGAGACGATCTTCGACGTACCTATGATTTACTTGATTCCAATTTGATGGTTGAGAGGCATCCGTGAGCGGGTGAAGCGATATGCTAATGAATGGAAATGTCTCACCAAGTTATCTGGATACTAGGATGTTCTCACGATGCTACGCCACGGGTCAGCTTCCCGATCGTCCCGCTCTTGCTGCGTTATGCGAGTGCGGCACAGCCAGCACGGCTGATGCGGCGCGGACAGATTAGTTGGTGTTGGTCCGCTGTTGGCCCGTTGGGCTGATTATATTCTGAAAGATCCACTGACATTGTCTAAGCTAATAACTAGCCAAGTACCCATTCTCCTCCCAACATCGTTAATCTCCTACAACACCGACCATTTTGCACATTACATATGCGCCAAAGACATTGATTTCCTTTGCAGTCTCAAACCATGAATGCGACATCTTGGACCTCAGGTCCTGTGGACTTGAAGATATCAACTCTTCCACATCTCCAGGCAAAAGTCACATCCTACCGCCCAGAGCTCGAACTGCTCTGGGTGCTCCTGACCTACGCCCCGTACCTCCCCAATACCATGAAATACACCTCAAGCAAACGCTCCCGAGCCAGAAGATATCCCTACATCACACTCGTTGCCCACATCGTGGCCGGTTTAACGCTTGTAATGCATTATTATGCCCGCTTCGTTGCTACGCGTACATGGCCTCGACCAGATCTCTGGGACCTCGCGCTGTTCACCGTCTTCAATTTTACCTCCTTTATCCTGGCAGCTTATAGATCCAGTCATCAAATCACCCAGGTCCGTAGGATCGGATTCCAGGCCGCGAACCTGATACAAACTTCCCTTTTCGCTGCATCGTGGCTTCAGGGAGGAGATCCTGCCTTGTTCCGCGCGTCTATCAAGCTTCTCAATTGGTTCGCCTCATTTCGCGCCGTTTCGCGTTGGGCGACCGTGATCAACCCTGGTCTGCAGAAAGACATTGCTCTACAGGCGTCGACAACCACCGTCATATCAGGGACCTTTGCTATGTGGGAAGCTGGTATTCCAGCTGGCATACCAGTCTTGTATACCTTGCTGGCTATATGCATGGTCGCGGAACGTGCAGTCGCGGAGTCAATATACTGGTGCGTATTCACGATGCGCAACTTTCAATGGACTTTTCTCACAAGTGCATGTACAGTCTTGCGGATAGCAATCCAATCAAGAGGATGGTTTTGGCTTCTGGCTTCGTCGATTTCAATCATCTCAAACAAATAGCCCAGTCCGCCGAAAAGGGTGTTGTGGTTGACGGGGTTGAAGGGAAGGTCGACTTGTGTGAGACTTGATCCAATATGGGCGTACTACCTAGGTAGAGTAGAAGCAATACGCTATCGGTGGTTTGAAGACTTCAAGGTTGCCTTCCGGCTCGGAGTTATGGGCAAAAAGGCAAGAAAAGAGTGTTCAAGCGCAGGAGCGCCATCTTCTAGAGACTACCTAGAGGTAGGTAAGTACTCTGTAACATGGGCTGTCCTGTGACTTGACGAAGTCTGCATATCACATCCACCTATACATTTTCTTTCTGTGAGAAGCAGTGTCAAATTCTTCCTTGAGCTTATCTCATTACCAAGCATTAGCCTGGATATTCGCGAAAACCATGTCCATCTAAATGTAGACCTCTGAATAGCTTCTTCGCAATACTATGCGGGGCGACTTGTTTCAGGAGACTGACAGCCCGAGTATATCCCCCTGCATCCAAGCCTTTAAGAAATACTGTATGCCGAGCACTTTGATAGCTTTTGAGACCAATTCCGAGACACTAGGTAGCTCGTGCTGTATAACTATTAGATAGTTTTCCTCAGATCATCAACTGGACACTGGCACCAATTGCTGCACAGACAGCTTCCACCCCCCGCTAGCATCTTGTTTCCAGGTACTCGTGCAGAATGCATCCACCGTCTGCAGATTCGGCGTCTCGTCTTCGCCTTCCTCCTCCGCCTTTGTGTCACCCCGATGATGATGATGCTGATGGTGATGGTGATGCCGAGAGCCTTCCCGGACCAAGGTGACTTTGTACATGATTTGTACAGCCATCATTGCTGGTTGCCCAAAGGCAGGCTTAGGCTTGTGTTTGTGCATCCGGTAGCTTGTCCATCTCCTTTTGGTGCGAGACAGCTTCTCCAGGGCTTCGGACAGCGTGGGCGATGATTGAGCTGACAGTGCTTCAAACGAATGGTCCGGGTGAAGCAGAGGGTTCATGATGACGGCTTCGGCGTCAATGTAGTCCATAGCAGTATTTGCTTCGTCGCATAGCGCTTGCCAGAGAAGAGTCTCGCCATCATGAGCGGCTTTACAGTTGTTGGCGTCGATGGAGTTAGAGCTACCCGCTCTACATACATCGTCATATGTCATGTTGCCTGTTTGTTGTAGAAAATTTGAATCTTTCTTTTGATTTGACGCAGCAGGATCCTCGGTTGTTGGCCGGGCTGACTTGCTGGGTATCTATGAATCGAACGAGTGGAGTTCCGAATCAAGGCTGCCGCTGTCTGTCGCTAGGCCTAGAAATTACCCACCCATGGGTACCCACGGTTTACCCGGGTCTTCGGACTTAATTAATAAGCATTTTAAGTCTTCTAGGTCCGGACTTAAGACTTATATCTCATTATGAAAACCTAAAAAAAAAGTGAGTACTTGATCGGATGTTTTCTCCGAAGATGTGATGCTATACAGGGGATCCGTCATAAACTCACTTTGGACCTCGACCTTGTCCCCCTCCTGGTCGTCCTTCGTCCCATCCTCGGCCTCTACGTGCCGTCCCTCCTGGCCCTGTTCCCATCATAGGTTAGAGTGAAGTTGAAAATAGATAGCAAACGACGGTTAAGGATAGTACTGACAAGGTTGGGGTGGAGCAGGTCAGCGATCAGACGAAGTGAAGCGTCAATACCCTCAAGAGCCTTCACCGCGCGAGCATCCAACTCAGACATCCCGTGGCCGCTTGAATTGACGAACTTTTTGGGTGAAGTTTTGTCAACCACCTCTTTGACGATAATACTCATGGTCATGGCGGCGAGGCGGGCAGCCAGGTTGTCCTCTACGAAATCAGCCTTTGGACGGCGGACTTGATCACCACTCGGACCACTCTGCTCAGTCTACTTATGTCAGTCTATAACCTTCATATCTTCATCAGGATTTGAGACTAACAGGACTCTTGGAGCTAGCTGCAGTGGACAGCTTGACTGACTGACTGCCGGAGTTCTGGGTGTCGGTCGATGAGATAGCAATCTGATCGCCAGTTGGAGACGTCTTCAGACTCGATTCTGGAATAATGATGCCAGTTCCGGTGGTCAGCGGGAGGTCTGGGTCAGTTTGAGCCTGGGGATTATTCTTCTGTTGTTTTGCCTGACTAGACTCGGCGCTATTCTGACCGAAGTCTCGTTCCCAGGTAGCTCGGATCACCTGCTCCAGAATATCAGCCTTACATCCAGAGGCCTTCAGATGCAAGTGACGGTCGGCCCAAGCCAGCATGTCGGTTTTGGTGGTGCCAACAACAGGGCGCACGGAGCTGAACATGGCGTGGTAGTGGGTGGCTGGAACTCCCATGTCAAAGAGGGCTTGGTAAGTGATATAGTCGTGCTTCAGGAATGAGCGGTTGTCGATAGAATGAGGCAAGCTGCGGAGATCATGAGTCGCCTTCAGTTTTGGCACGGTGTCTTCCCAGTAATTTCTGCAGTTGCCACGAAGCACGAGGTCATTGGCGTTCGCCATGGTTGCCGTACCGTTCACAGGAGAGGAAGTAGCTGAGGTACGAGTGCAAGATTACTTTTTGAGAAATTCACGTAGAATGCAAGCTTATTTGAGAACAGCTCATTGAAATAAAAGAAAAATCATCTAATGCGCCAGCTTTTGAGGATTTTCATTCCTATTATCCTCTTCAGTTTCACTCCAAATCACGCTGCAGGCTGCAGCATTAAGCCCCTCCAGCCAATGCCGTGCGGCGTTATGAGACAACAAACCTTGTCAAGAGTTCTAATGAAAGGCTCCCACACAAAGAAGTAGTAGACACCTGCACCTGAATGAGAGACAAGATACCCCATATCTTTCGCTTGACAAAACTGATAGATCAGGCAGCTCTGCCTGGGCGTCCCTCCTTGCTAGACGCTCCTGACGGGATATCGTGCTGGCCCGTCTACACGGTGCTGAGGATTTATTTTGGTCTGGACCTGATAGCTAGCAACTTGAATGACTCGAGGGTAAAGGTGGTCCTCAAAGAAACACGAAGGAACGGATTCGTTCGTGGCATATAAATAAACATTTGTTTGGTGGCATCCAACAGTGTTCAGGGGGAACCTTAAGATTTGCGCCCGGAACCAAACACCCACCCAGTATGCGATCAGTACTTGACATGCATTTGCAATTTCTTACTCATTCAATGCATCCTGCTCAATGGTGATGGCGTCAATGGTCCATGTCTTGCCACCGTCAGTCGTAGTCATTCCGCTCGACTAAAGAAAGTGTGTTAGCATGTTGAAGAAACATATCTGTCGGGAGCTCTCATAGTAGAACGTGGAGCTCAGTATCCAGTGGGCAGAGTGGAAACCATTCTTACCTTGGCGTTGGTCAGGGTGAGTGTTTTATCAAAGGTCGCATCCGCTTCGTTGAGGGTAATGACAATGTCCTCCCACTCTGTGTTTTGTACGCATTAGAATATGCCTTTGAAGATAAAGACAACACCCAATTCGAGACAGCGACTCACTGTAAGCATCCAGGGTACCGCATCCATCGTTGTAGCATTCGTTGCCAGAGTAGAACACAGCTGGCTTCATTCCAGCGGCTGAATGAGTCCAAGTCAGCCATATTCTCGCGAATTATTAGATGGGCAGAAATCACATACCATCTGATTGCTGTGAGACCAGCTCGCCATTTAGCCAGACCTTCTGGTCGATCTTGGTGGTCGACGAGTTCAGGCTGACTTCGAAGTCGACCGTGGAATTCGATGGCACCACAACAAAAGCTTGTTGCTCCTGGGTAGGTGAATCACCTACAAGAACATCAGTACCAGGTAGAGAACTATTTAATCATGGCTCGTAATCTTACCGCCCAAATACGTGCTGGCAGCCACACACCAATGTTCGATGTCGGCGTCACAGCCACTTTGAAAGAATTATTATATTAGCTCCCATGCCTCAAAAGGACAGACTTTGGATTCACTACTTACAGGTGGGCGTTGTCGGGAGCCCAGCTCAGCACTGGCTGGACAAAGTCCATGTCAAGGACGTCTTCAGAGTTAGGGTTGTCCTGGATACCGATCCAGAGGGCTAGGAATGTAAGGTCCGAGTTCGCCGTGAGATAGTCGGTCGGTGGGGTAGGCACGACCATTGAATAAGTTGCCTTGGTGATATACTGGCCGTCAGAGGTAGGGCCCAGATAGAACATGTTGCCATATTCGTAGCCTGGGTAGACATCGGCCGAAACCAGGCCTGCCACCGATAGGAACAGGGCTGGGAGTGAAAGAGAGTACGACATCCTGCGGTATTTTAATTTTAATTTCAAGTCACAACGAACAATAGCCTGCCAGCTGGCTGAGAGTGTATTATTCTCTGTAGAAGTATAGTGAACGAGTGTATCTATGTCAAAGGCTATCACGGAATGACAATGGTTGACGCAAATATTTTATAGACAATGGGGCAAGCAAAGATCGTCGGTTGCATGAGTCTCCAGGTATCCCCTATCGCTAAACGCTTGATGAAAGGGGCTTTCGCTTCACCTAATTGAATTGCTTCTCCCTGCAGTCAATCGATCGTTGCAATTCGACAGGTGGGTACTAGGAACCACCCAACTCACTTTAAGCGAGCTTGCGTCCTGTTCGTGCGAATCCAATGCCCCAGATCTCAGCCTTACCGGACCCCTGCCGTTTCAACACTATGTGGATCGGACAACGAGATTTCAATTTTATTCGAAACTCACACTAGAAAGCAGCTCCTCTTGGTTAGTATGAACCTGACTGATGGAAATTTAGCATGTCCACAATTCTTCATCCGAGATCCCGATTGCCGGCTCTTTATTGCCATGCCATTGAAGCCACAATCATTTTCTAAAGGACCATGAAAATACGTAGACATTGCAAGCAGGGATTACAAGATGAGCCACGGCCCCCAGTGCTAAGCAAAAAAACTTTAATAGAGTGTCTAATTGGTGGAGATAGATTTGCAGGATGAATTCTTCCTGACTGGAGACCATTAGAGTAGTGTTTGGAAGAGGAACTATTTAGTATGGCTTGCAAGACTCCTCCTTCCCCGGCTGAACACAGACACACCAAAGGAGCCTTGTCCCCTATTAAGCCAATCAAATAAATTATCCCATTGTCAAGATATATGATTCTGGCTAACACTTGCAGCCTATTCATGGCACGAAATTACATGCCTAGGTAAACCCTTTGCATACGCCTCCGTTGCGACCACGAAGCATGAGGAAGTCATCAGATCCTGAAGGATGCTTGTCTCCATCTTCGGCCTACTAGATCCAGAGGAACAACAATACCAGCTTTTACTCAGTAGTCAGTAGCTCTAATCGAGAAGGACCTGACAAGCATCATGCCGGCACGATTGACTTCTGACAGACCGCCGCCCATTTCTCTTTGCGCCAGGCCGCTACCCCATTTTAATAGCCTGGGCTTGACCCAGGGGACGGGGTTCCTAGCAAGGGAATACAGAAACCTTGTCTTCGTCAGCCTTACACTTTTTAATAGATGCAGCAAGTTTCAAGCTGACATAAACAAACAATCTCTAGACCGACCATGAAGTCATAAGTCAGCATGTTAGAGGTCCCGCAAGCCCAAGCGCTTACTCATTTTTGGCGTGGCTGTGAGCAGCGACCTTTCCTTTTTGCCTTTTCCCCGGCCAGATAAAATGCCCTTCCTGCAATCCCGTCAGCATATACTGCGTACCTACCTACCCATATCAGAACGGCCCCGGAGCCAGGCCTGTTTCGTTTCGTCCCACGGGCCTGGAACCGCTCACTAACCCGGTCTTTGGGAAATTTGCTGCTATTTTTGCAAGGCATCGCGGAGATGGAGACCTGCGCGTGAAAGCACAAACAATTCAAATATGCGCCGCCCGTAGACTGCATTCGGTGATATGGCTTCAATATTCAAAACCTGTTCTTTCATAGTTGGAGCATTTCTGGTTGTCGGTTTGCTGTCGCTGGCTTCGGGGGATCTCTTTTGTCGTATTGTTTTCCTATCAGTCTTCTTTCCTTGCCTCCACCCCTTTGAGACTCTCGTTTGTCTTGTCTTTTTATTTTGTATTGTCTGGTCCAGCCTGGTGCTGCTTGCTAATACTCCCTACTCTCGTGTGAATTTCCCAACCGTCACCTTTCAAGACATAAGCAACTCAAAAAATGGCCACTACACTCCAAGATACCTTTCCACTATTCTCCCTCCTTCCAGCCGAGATCCAACTCCAAATCTGGGAATCTACGTCCGCGACCCTACCCACAAGGCAAATGCATATCTTTAATGTCCAGGCGCCTCCAGCTCCAGCTCCAGCTCCCGCTCCCATAAATACCCCTCGACGAGCACCTTCACATCGCCGCTCCCGTAGCCAAAGCCCCCACGCTACAGCAAACCTCAACCTCAAGAAACGCATCCGCAAATCCATCTCACCGCCTCGCCGCAAGGATTTCAGCCCTTGCCTCTCCAACAACCTGACCGTCCCCACCGTCTCCCTTGCCTCCTTCTCCGCCCCTCGGGACTCATTCGACCCGTCCGGCTACAAGTTCCGCGACGTCCTCCGTGCCACGTGCGTCGACGCCGCCGAAAGCGTCCGGAACGCAGAGGCGCGCATCCCTGCCGCGGACCGTGCGATGGTAGAGTTGCCGAGCGGGCGGCAGCTTGTTTATGACAATGCCCTGGATGTGCTTCATTTGCGCTTCTTGAACGCCGAGAGTGGCGCGCCACTGAGCAGCATTTTTCGGTCCCTGTGGTCACCCGCGCTTGCCACCGCGCTGCACAGCGCGCGGCGGGTGGCCATTGACGTCTCCCAGATCTGGCCTGAGCTCGCGCAGGAGCAGCACAAGCTGGTGCAGGACATCGTGTTTTTGGTGTGCACGCTGCAGAACAATCTGGAAGTGCTGTACCTGGTGGATTATTCTCAGCAACATGGTGTTGCACCTACCCTGGCGAGCAAGGATAGCGATCTGTATTCACGCTTCCACTCCTATGGCCCCGAGCGGGCCGCGGAGAAGGACAGGGCTGCCGACGTGATTCACGGAAACGGGACAGTCTGGCGTGAGGTCTTTGATCTCGAGCGCATGGGGTGGCATGAGCGACACCCTGGATTTGTCTTTGGAGAGATGTTCGGGGAGGTGGTGAGGTTACAGCAGGGACAATGGTTCGGGGAAGGAGAGAAGAAATCGACCTTCCGGGGAGTGAGGGTTCTGGTAGCTGAACACGAAATCGGTGGGGTGAATAATGACCGCATGGACGAATCGTGAATAATGAAAGCCTGAGAGATATCATCGATTTTGTCGGTGTGTTTGACGTTTAGGAGCCGCCAATGGTCGCGACCAACGGGACGAAACGAAATGGGACCGAGAAAGAAAATAGTAATCACCATAATCAAATCCAATAGACATGACCCGATCCAAGGCATGGAAGCTGATATCGATTGGTATTCCATAAGCGAGCACTATTGGCACTGGGGTGTACGTGGTCGATGACACATAGTTTTCCGCCCGAGCTAAACACAGAGCTTTTCACATCCTGCCGTCGTCGCTTCTCAAGCATACTTGTTCGCAACCAGCCACTCCTTGAGCACTGCCGCATCCCTCTCCCGGTATGCCGCACGTCCGCGCACCTTGTCCTTGACAGACTCCAATGTGCGGTTGAAAGCCGAGGTGTCCTTGTCCTTGAAAAAGGCCTCGATCTCCTCTACATACTTGTACGAGGTGAATTTGCTAAGCGACACATTCACGAACCGATCCAATAGAATCGGGTTGCCGCCAATTTTTTCCTGAATTTGGCCCCAATTCTCCTTGACGAACTTCCAGAGGAGCGGACGTGCAATGCGGTTGGCAGCTAGGCTGCCTGACAGCAGGTGCATATCGGCCGGGGGAACGCTATCAGAGGCAGCAGCAGGCGGTGAGATGTTGAAGACGAAGGGCAAGAGAGAGGACTCAATGACGGCTTCATCACTACAACTACCCAGGACGCCCAGACAGACGACCTTGGAATCCACAGCAGGGGCCTCATACCACTCGTTCTTCAAAAAAGCTGTGGTTCCGGTTGGGTCCGCTTTTAGTGCCACACGGTATATTGGGCTCCGTAAATCAGCATGCAACTTATTCTCCTTGGGCGAGGCAGAGTATGCTTTGAATCGCTTCAGAGCTTCCTCGGTTACCCTGTTTCAGAGTCAGAAAATTATTGTGAAAAATGTGACCCGATAATTCATGAACTTACCCAGGGTGGTCGTTGACACCAGCCGTCAGGATCAGGCGCTTCCTCAATAGGCCCTTATTGAAATCTTCGCCTGGAGGATACTCCCAGCCCAGCTTGTTCAGTGCGGTATCAATCAGCCGCAGAGTAAAAGCTTCCAGTCCCTTCTTGATGGTCTCATCGTCCCCAAAGATGGACTTGACTTCATTGATGGCATCCAGAGCTTGGCTCAGAACGCGATAGTGAGTCTCATTCTTGAGTCCTTCAATAAAGGAAAGGAGCGCTGGCGTGGTGCCATAGCCGCTGAAGGCAAGATCTGCTGCAGAGCCAATGATGAAGATCTTGTCCTCGGTGCTAAGGCGGTCCAATTGCGTGGCGAGCTTTTGCAGTCTCGGTGGTGGGTAATTGACACGATAGAAGCCGGGCGCGTCCTTATTCACCACGTAAAAGTCGTCATCGACATCACGGATTGTGTCCTCCTTGACTGTAAGGGCCAGCGACTGGACACCTTGTGCGCCAGCTTTGCCCTCGAATGCGAGGGGAACCCACCAGGTCGTAGTGTCTTCTTCGGGTTTGACGTCGCCAGTAGACAGGAATCGGGATTGCTTGACGCTGATCTGGCCGGGCTCCTCAGCGACAGTCAAAACAGGGAATCCGATCTTCTCAATCCATGGCTTCATTAGTGTTGGAACGTCAATGCCAGAAGCTTCACTCAGAGACTCCCAAAGCACACTGGTCTTCGCATTTCCATAGGTGTTCTTCTTCAGGTAAATCGCGATGCCCTTGAGGAAAGTCTTCACGCCGAGGTGATTCGCCAACATTCGGATAACCGAGCATCCCTTTAGGTAGCTGATGTGGTCAAAGACCTGGTTGATGTCCAAGGCGTCACGTACGAGAACTTGGATCGGATGCGAGGACCGAATACTGTCCAGCTTCAGGGCGTTTGCGAAGCCTTCGTTGATGAACTGCGGCCAGACCTCCCATTCTGGGTGTAAATGATCAATGGCCAACCATCCAGCCCAGGTGGCGAAGCCCTCATTCAACCACAACTCATCCCACCAGTCCATTGTTACGAGATTGCCAAACCATTGGTGAGCCAACTCATGGGCAACGACATAAGCGACGCGGTTACGGAAAGCAGAGTCGGACTTCTCCTCATCAAAAAGGATTGCTGTCATACGGTAAGTCACGAGGCCCCAGTTCTCCATTGCGCCGTGCGTGAACTCATGAACAGCCAGGATGTCGCTCTTGGGAAGTGGATAGTCGATGTCGAAAGCCTCGGAAAAGAAGTCTATGATCTTGGGGGCGTGCTGCAAAGCCCAGTTGCCTTGGTCTTTCAGTCCACGAGTAGTGTAGACACGAACGGGCAGCTGCTTGCCGTTGTAGCGGCGATCGGTGAAGGCTTCAATGTACTCGAAGTCACCAACAGCCCAGGCTAGCAGGTAGGTGCTCATAAGGGGAGTGGTCTCGAAGGAGACTTGCTTCTTGCCATCCACGGTCGGCTTGGAGCTCTTCTCAGGCATATTAGAAAGCGCCACTTGATCATCAGGGATCTCGATAGCGAAGTCGAATGTGGCCTTGAGGTTTGGCTCATCCAGACACGGGAAAGCACGTCGTGCGTCAGTACTCTCGAATTGGGTGCTCAGCATGTAGTGCCACTCGTCGTCTCGCGGTACCGAGGCAGCAGTAGGAGCAGCGGGCTTGTACTGAGAACGATAGAAACCGGCCATGTCATGATTGAGGATACCCTGGAATTGGATGGTGAGGGTGGCCTTGGAGACGGGAAGCTCAGCATCAAAAGCAAGGGTTGCGCGCTGAGCCTTGACATCATACTGGAAATTCGAAGTGGTATAAGAAGTGCTGGCCTTGCCGGACTCGACCTGGACCTTTGCGGTTTTGAGCGTCAGCTCCAAGGCATTGAGCGCGATCTCAGCGGTAAGCTTGGTGATGTTGCCAGTGATGCTGTGGACTCATAATCAGCTTTGGGATGGCGTGTTGAGGAGGGGTACTACTGCGTACGTGACCAAGCCATTGAAGGTCCAAGAGGTGAAATCCAAGTCTGTAAGGCTGAGGTCATAGTGCGTAGCCTTGAAGTGGTCTGGCAAGATGTTCCTGTCGTCGGCCATGGTGAAATGGGATGTGGACGGGCTGCAAGTGGTGTTCGTGTGGTGCAGATGTGCTGCTGGAAGGGAGCTCGAGGTCGTCGAGTACTGATTAAGCTGCTGGAAGCCCTGACCCTGACGTTGACCCCGCGGAAGAAAGGGTGGGGTTCTAGCCGCCTGTGCTGCACGAGGGCCGCGGTCCCGGATATCAAATCGAGGCCGGCTGTGATACAGTCGGGCTCGAGAACAGAGTGTGGATTGCAACAGGCTTCCTGTTCGACTTGTTTTTGTGTGCGTCTTTTGTATCACAAAGCAGGGTGGGGGCCAATTAATGAAAGGACGAACAGTACATGCACCTCGGGCATGAAGCAACAGTCCACTAAATGCAGATTGTTGGTGCTGGCAAGCCGCGCCTAACCGGAGCAAGCTTCGAGAGACATCCATCGTCTCCTAGCAACACAATACGACCTGCCGTTCCCAGTTGATGCTGCAACGATTTTGGCCGGCACCATTGACTGAAGGGCCGAGGGGTTTGAAGTTGAGCGGTGCGTCCCTGCTTCGAGGCCGATATACCTATAGCTGAGGTCGTACTGTATGTACCTACCATCAGCGCTAGGTATGTACAGTCGAAACGGGATATAGAGGGCTGGGTCATTCATCATCGGCACCGAAGCGGTCATTTTTTAGCCGAGCTCTCGGCGTCAGAAGTCGGCATGTTACCCTCGGTTCCGGGCCGAGACAAGTACGGAGTTGATATGCCCTGTGTCAAGGGATGGCTTTGTCTACCCAGCACCTCCGTACGGAGGCAAAAGGTGCAAGCAGCCTGCCTCGAAGTCGGGCGCGCCGTCGGGTACAGCTACCAGATAAGACTGGTGTGAGGTGGCCGGCCGACCGGTTATCGTTGTCTTCTACTGCCAAGAAGACAACTAAGAGGCTCCTTGGCACACGAGAAAGTCTTGGCGCTGAGCACAGAGTCTTGTCGTTGCACTTGGCACATTTTGGGTGATTTACCGGGCGGCGCCCCGTGGTGAAGCTGAAGCCTATACTGACAGGAAGCAATGCCGATCAGACGCTTGGCCAAGCCTTGCTCAAGTTGGCACGTTGGGGGGCTTGAAGGGCTGGGGCAGACCCAGAGAGTCCACGGTGCCAAGGTACGGAGACTTAGGCCTTGTGTTCACACGCTGCAGGCATCGGCCAGGAGCATAAACGCCTAGAGTAGGTGTAGGCAGGGCCAGTAGGTCATCGGGTTGTGTGGGAGAAATAGTCAATCTTCAGGTCAATTTGGCTTGGCTGGGGAAGGTTAGCACTGTGTCAACTCCAGGCGTACGTGCCAAGGCCATTCACGACATCGTCTCGGCCACTCGTGGCGAGGACTGTCGTGCTTACACTCGCATATCGTCACCACTTGAATTTCATCTCCACTCTTGCTCTTGATGCCAAGAAGCGTTTCGAGTGGAATAGACGCGGCAAGACCACACGCATAGTCGCCCGCAGAATCTAGGACACAGTCAAGACTTTACGTGCAAGTGATTTGCGAAAGGCATACATAGGTATAGAAACAGGCACAAATGATCTGCACACAGCAAGGCTGGCGATAGTTGTAGAGTAGAATACTGGCACATGCAAGGGACTCTGACCAGCACGTGTATAGAAAGAGATGCGCTCGCCGGGACCGGGAATGTCCAATTTCGTCATCTGGAGTCTTTGTTAGCGTGGGCGCATGTGCGTGGCCGCGTGGGTGCCGGGTGGGTGTTCGCTTCGCCTTGGAGGAGGATTATTAGCGTCCAATTCCGACCAACTCGCTGATCAATCGTCCCGGCTTGCTCTGTACTGTACCATGCCTTTCCTCCCCAGCCTTTATTTTTCCACTTTGCTGCATCCGTCTCTTGTCAGCAACTCCACGTCGCACATCTGATGGATCATTCCGATTACTACTACTGAGGACTTTGGACTAGGCTTTTGCTTGCGGTTTCATCAGGTGCAAGTTTTGTTTGCCGTGACGCTCGCCAAGCCCCAGACCTCGAAGGCCGGCAAAAGGCCGAGACTCAAGGACTTGGAGGCCAAGAACTCAACCCGCATCGCCTTCGTCTCCTCCTCGCTCCTTCCTTCATTACTCTTCTTGTTGTTTCTGGTTCTGGTTCTTTCCACCTGCCTATCAACGTCGACGTCGCCATCAGCACCCGCTTCGCATAGTCCATCGATCCTTCTCCTTTAGATCTAATAGATACCCTCTACGCTCACGATCAATACCCTCGATATCCTCCTCCTGGGACCATAATACTCATCGAATCCGCGTCTCCTATCCACCCACGACTTTCCATCTTATCTCCGATCCCCGCCTAGCACATTCGCGCGGCGCCAAGTAGCTTTGCGCCTTGGGTTTAACACTCCGTCCTCGAGCCGAGCCCGATCAGTCCCTCTCACGTCACGACACGGGCATCTGTATATCTTCAACTCACATTCCCGCCATTCCATTGTCCTACACATCCGCTGCCCACAATGCGGCGACCGTCCGCGGATCTTTCAGAACCCTCCCGCAACCTCGACGAGTCAATGGGCGTCCCTTCGCCAACCACCCTCGACCCGGAAGTCGACATGTCCTTACCCTTCGCCGGCGATGACTTCATACAAGCCCTCGACCTGCGCGTGCCCGATGACCCACCTCGCGTTTACACTCCTCCGCCGCATCTTGCTGCACGCTTCTATCGCCCTTCCCAGACCCGGCGGAAAGGCTCCGCTGCCTCCTCCCGCCGGAATTCCATATCCTCTCTTCAGTCTCTCACATCCCCATCCGCCAAGGGCCCTGAGAGCAAGCACGTTGCCAATCACCAGCGCAGGGATGCCATTCTCAAAGATCGCCAAAAGCGTTTGGCGGATCGCGCCGCTCATGTGGAAAAGGTCCGCATACGCGCTGCCATCGCCAAAGAGCGCACAATAGCACTCTCGGAAGAAAGGGCTCTTGCCGCAGCGCTGACCCGAGAACGCAACCTAAAAGAGATCGCCGCTGCGTGTGCCGAGGAGGTCAAGAGGGCCAAGGCTATTGCCGAGAGTACCAAGGGCAAACGCGAGCTGGAGCTACAAAAGATGCGTCAGCAGATGGAGGAGCGTCAAGCTGAAGCCGAAAGGCGCCGGGAAGAACTCAGGAAACAATCGCCAAGGGCCAGGGGCTCCAGTCTGGGCACCAAGAAGTCGGAAGAGTCTTTGCCATACCTGAAAGAGGTCAAGGAGACCGAGTCACAACCTCTCGCCGAAGACGCCGCCGTCTGCAGGTTGCAAACCTGGTGGCGCTCTAATACCAAGAGGAGAGCTGTCAGCGAGTTTTCTCAGTTGGGCTTGACCATCGACGGCGTTGGAGCCACGCCCTACGATGAAGTTACGGATATGCTCCAGCAACAGCGAGTTATTGTAGCGACAGCGCGCGTTCTCGGCATATGCGGCCTGCGGAAGGGCAGGTCTGACTCCGTGGACCAGATGAAGGCGGTCAAGTGTTTCCTCGGCGCATTTCTGATTCTAGGCCATCCCATGCAGGTCCTCAGCAATACCTATACTCTTGGCACCCAAGACCCTGCCTCTTCGTCGCAGCTACTCGCTAGGGACGATTTGGCTAACCCTATGGTCCAAGAGCTTATCTCCAAAGCCAAGGATCTCCTCATCACATTCGAGAATATTTTGTCCCGCCTGACACGGCACAACAACTATACTGTCCCGCCGACGTTGGGGGATGCGCTGTCTAACGTCTATACCTCTTTCGAGTCGGCATTCCTCAATTGGCAGTCCCGGGATAAGCACGCTTTGGTCAACGGTATGCTGAAGCAGCTTGTGGAACTCGACGCCCTTATCGAGCATGTGAAGGATACGAGCGAGCCCGCTGTTGTAGAACAGTACAAAGAAAGCATTGGGCCAAATCAAGAAATGCTGATCGTCAGGATCAAGAAGCTACTTGGGAAAGAAAAGGGCTCCAAGGCAATCCGCTATGCCGTGCTGCACGCTCGTAAGGCCAGGGCCGAAAAGAAGGCAGAACGGAGGCCACGGATTGTCGAACAGTCTATGACACCCGAGTCTGCCATGGCTGACCTTGGTGCTGCGGATCAGTCTAGTCACACTGCAGGCGAGGCTCCTGCAAATGTGCCATTTGTTGTTTACCTTACTCCCCCGTCCACCCCCGCGCGCAACACAAGCGAAGCGAAGGCCTCCACCAAAGGGAAACTCTTACCGGACAACCGCATCGTCGTCCACGAATTGGCCATCAACAAAGAGTATCGTGTCAGTGCAGAAGACTTCCTAGAAGCAGAGACAGAGGCACTCAGGCCATATCTCGATCAGATGCGGGCTACCATGCACGGCGATGCTTTGTCGCGAGAGATTCACTTTCATCAGCTCATCAGAGTCGCTGAACATATCCGCGACAAATTACTAAGGCTCATCAAGCCTCCGCACCCACTTTACAGCTTCATAAGGGAGATCTTGGACGTCGAACAGTTCAAGTCAAGGCTCGAGAACGGCTCTTTCTCCTATGAAAACTTCTTCGCTGCAATGTGCACAGTTCTGCCTAAAATGTGCGCCGAATTCAGGGACAACGAAATGAGGGAACTGGTCGAAAAATTGGGCCAAGGCGATTACGTTGACCGCATGGAATCTCTCATACTTTTCATCGACGTTATGCTGGGCGACCATGCCAATTACCTTCTTAGCATGGTTGCTCCCCATCTATTAGAGTCCGCGGCTGAATACGAAGCAAAGGCATTTGCGACTTCAATACAGCAGCGTGAACACACCTTGTTCGCAGCTGAGACCGCCTGGCGTGCGGCGAAGAACAAAGTTGTCGCTGAGATCAGTCGTCGCGATCCGGAACAGATCAACCATCCCAAAAACCGACCTACAGCCGAGAAGATCTATGCCCACATGCTTGTCGGTGTCTTCACTCAACCTGTCAAAATGCGGTATGGACAGGTTCCTGAGATGCTGCACCTTGACTACAAGCGCGTTGTAAAGTATGGCAAACTCACTCGGACAATGGTGACGACTTGCAGCATCCTTCTTCAATGCAAGAACTTGCTCAAGCGGAATGTTCGTGCGCCATGGAAATCTGAGGCTCTTCGTATCGAGACAGTGCTAGAGACCGCTGAAACAGAAGAAGTCGCTGTCAATGGAGTCATGGCCGCTCTTGAAGCTGGACGGTCGATGCCTCCTGCGATCAGGACCCATCTTCGTGGGTTCGTGCAGAAGCTCATTGCTGCTCATATGGAATTGACCAATTCGACCCAACCCGACCCCTACGCCCAATGGGAACCCACAGCTCACGACCCTACCCAGCCTGTTTTGAGGTTGCTTCTCAAGCGATTGCGCGATCACATCACTGCTCGTATGGCAGCCGGCAGTATCAGTGAACAAAATAAGATCGCGAACTCCGCAGGAGAAAAGCTGGCAAGCTCAGGACTCGGCGAATTTGTGGATCGGGTGCGCGATATGGTCGAAGAGATGACCAAGGTTGGCGCCGTGGATAGGGACTCACATGGCGATTGGTGGGAGGAGGTTGCGGCAACAGTTGACGCTACCTCTGAGGTTGATCGTGCGACCAGTGTTGCTGCTGCTTCCAACAACACTGAATCCTCATGAGTTCAAGCTGGCGTATGGCACATTGCTTTAGGCAAAAGAGACAGTGTGAGAGCGCTGGCCTTTAGCCATCAGACTGAGACAGCCTGGATGGGGGATAGATGTAATGGTTCGAAGTTGTACAAACATGCGTGACTAACGAATGGGACGAGTTCTGGGTACTGGTGCTTTTTTGTCCTGTTTTGCGCGGATACCATCAGGGCGTTTTGGTGTGATACACGGTCTACGACTTTTGACGGCTGGTTGGTGGGTTGTTTTCTATGGTCATGTTCAGCATTTCTGAAAGTTTCCTAGCTTCCAATGGTGCCATCACATTGTGGCAGTAGATGCCAGCGGTAAAGAGGTCGTCTTGTATTCTTGTGACAACAAGAACGGATGGCTCTCAAGCGTTTGTCTAGAAGAAACAATTGGGTCCTCTTCCCCTTCCTATTTATTCAAGTCCAAGCTCGTGCTCAAATCGGTCAAGTCAGTGGAGCAGATGGTAACGTTGGTAATTAATTGCAAGTGATGATGCTTTTCTCTATCCTGTTTCACCCTGCTGTCCAATCTTTTGCCCATAATCTTCATTTTACGTCTCCTTTTTTATCTCTTGACTCCTCCAATAACACAAAGCCGTTGTCTGACAGTCGTCACACACCACAACAGAGTCGACGTTATCTCTACGTCTTGATTCTATGGACCAACCCCTCAACCACTAGACCTCCCAGCGACGCTCCAAGCGTCTCCTTCTTGCCTCGGTCCCTCGGATCCCTACCGCGAACCTTGGCAGCAGCAGCATCGATTGCCGCGGCGCCCAGCGCAGCCGTGGCGACCCTCTTCCAAGCTCCACCATTGTCGCCGTCCTTGCCTCGCTGCCTAACCGCCTCGAACGCCCCAGCTGTGATGGCCGCCTTGCCCAGATTCTGGGCGACTGATCGTTTCTTGCCTGTGTTGCCATCGACGAAGCTGACCCGGCGTCGTCGCCCCCCAGCGCCACTACCCCTGGTATCTCGTCGGCGATTCTCCCTCCGGTCGTCGTCGTCGTCGTCGTCGTCATCGCCGACGGCAGCACTCATTGACATTCGCCTCCTCGGCCGTGCTGCGCTACGATCATCATAGTTTGCATCGCGAGAGGATCGTGGGGGTTTTGATCGGCGCTCTGCGCTCCGCGCACGCGGCGGACGGCCGCCGCGTTGCTGCTGCTGCTGCTGCTGCTGGGATTGGGGTTCGTAGTAGCGGTATTCGTGGCGACGTCTGCCCTCGCGGCTGGATTCGCGGTGCTTGAGCGTGGGCCGGGGTAGACGGTCGCGCTCGTGGATGTAGTCGACTAGATCCTCACCATCATGATGATCGACCTGTGCGCGACTTCGACCTCTGTCGGTCTTGATGTGTTTGTCTTCTCTCTCCCTGTGGCGGCGTTCTTTCTCTCCACTACGGGGCGACACTCCGATGGGTGGTGGCACAGTTTGGGCCATTGTCTATGTAGTAAATGGCAGTAACGGGGGCGGCGCTGGAGATAGGTCTAGCTGTGGGCGATTACTGGGGAAAAGAGGACTGTTCACATGAAGAAGAAGAAAAATTGGGTTGGCAATGAGAGTGAAGTTTGAGGTACTGGGGCTCTGCTTTAGTATCAAGTATAAAAGGTCATCCAGGGTATCATCGTAGACATTATGGACAGACGATGACCATAAGATTAACGATCATGACATATCTGAAGTGTCACTTCTCATCAGCCGAGTCGTCGTATCAGCCCACTGTTAAGCTTTCGTATCTCTTTGGGCACCAATGGTGAAAATATAAAGGTTGCTTTTGTCTATTCTTGGGATGGACCCAGGCTCTTACCAACGGCCCAGTTTCAAAGCGCACCTGCTCTGACGTTGGAAGACTCGGGAAGTTGTAACTTGTTTGGGCGGTCGTTGATACAAGGAAGACACTATGAATTCTGTCAACAGGGATCATGGCGATTCATTACAGGTGCACAGATACACACTCTTGATCCACAGGACGATATTTGTTTGGTTTGTGGGTCCCTTAAGGCAAGAGCTTACTATGTAAGCGCATGGTTACATGGCCTCGACGATTGTTAGGACGAGATAGAATTCTTGGAATCCAGGGCCCTTGCAATACCTAGCAAGACCCTAGGTTGGAAGAAGCAACACGAGCGGAAGATTTCCCTGCTTTCGAGTTGCATTATATGGCATATACATCCGATGACTTTCGGCTAGTACCATTGGTGTAACTCAAACTGAGGCCCAACGATATCCCATACTTACCTATACACACACCTGCTGGTTCCATGACTGCACGGCCCGTCGGCTGTGTGCTTTTTGACTCTTCCCAAGACACCAATTGCAACGGTGCGCGTTTCGCAATTTTGGTGCGAAGACTACCAGCCAGAGAGGACAATGACAAGTTGACTACCGCATAAAATCGATGCTGTCTATGCGGATCTTCACCCAGGCGGACTTTGGAGCCGGTAAGCATGTGTTATTTTGTGGTCTACATGTTCTATCTTTGTCGCCTGGTCTCAGAAAAATAAGGCCGCTTCCACAAGCATCGGGATCATTCAACAATCCAATGTCGACAAGATGTAAGCGATCGATTCTGTATGGTATCTCTCGACGTAGGAAGCATGGACCTCCACGCTTGTACCCTGTGACGTTTGTTAGCTTGCCTGTCCATTAAAACACCATGCTTAATCTGCGGGGCCACGGATGATCCCATAGAGATTGTTATCGAGAGCCTGAAGCAGATATAAGCTAGCTGGATTCGAAAGCAAAGAAAAATACAAACACTGTCGCAATAGTAATCGTTGTAGTCACAATAGGACACAACTAGTGGTATTTTATCAGTCTGCATTCGCAGGCAAGACTCGACATGAGGGTAAGAGCAGCAGTTGGTCAGCACTGAGCACTTACGTTGGTCGGCGACAGGATCGCAGGCCGTATTATCCTGACGTGGGAAAAAGCTGGTATTGTTGGCAGTTCCTTGGTCCCAGGACAGATCTTTGACGAAACTTGGGTCTCCGTACAGGACAATCGAAGCAACTTTGTGTTACATGAATGTCAGCAAGTGTGCTTTTTTCCAACTTTTGAAAGCAGCACCTACTGTTGTCAGTCACATTGCTCGCATATGCTTCAGTTGTAGGAAAGCCTGTCTCAGTGGTGCCGCAGAGAAAGTCCATGGTGACTTGCGCGCCCTGTGGAATTATTCGTCAGTATTGAGCGTCATGGAAGGTCCCGGAAGATGACCCCATCCATACCTGAGAATATCCCAACAGGACGATCTGGGAGTCTGGACAACATTCCTGGTATTCCAACACAAGCTCTGTAAGGTTTCCAACGCCCTCCTGCTCAGACGTCGTGTATGAGTCAATCATAGCCGGGTACGGCACTTCAGCAATATCGGATCCAGCGCATTGATTCGTAACACCCAACGCGATAATGTTCATTGCACTCGTACCCGCAGGAGCGTCACTCTCGCGGCTGACGATGATATGGCCGCCTGATGTCGTACATGTCAAGGATGAGCAATCAGCTGAAGCCACGGACATTACGCCGAGGCCGAGCACGAGGCTGAGGCTGAGAATGTTGCTCAACATCGTGACCACGGGCAAACAAAAGCTGCCAAAGTAGTAAAGTAAGCGAGTGCGAAAGATTGTCAGAGATTTAGAATTAACGTTTGGACATGTGGACATACACTCAATTTTACTCAGAACCTTCTCACGCTCAATGAGGCAGGTCCCGAGGTCTTTGGCAGAGGCGAGGACTCGGTGACCGAATTCCACTGTGTGTCTGAAATCCGCCACTGATAATTCCTCGACTTGCCGTGTATTCGTCTTGATGACGCGTTTTTCCACTCACGCCATCTCCTAGATCATAAATCAACTTCGCAAGGCTCATATTGATGGAAGGTAGCAGTTCCACGCCCGTGAGGACGACTCGACGAGACAGCGACAAGCGTTCGTATCTTTCACAAAAGTCCGACCACGCATGATTTTCATAGCTTATTCGACCGGTGTGATTCAGCTCAGGAATCATTGCATTCTCAGATTTCCAGCCTTTTTCTGCATTTCCTTTGCGATCTGCCGCGCTAAATTGGGCAGTAAACGCGTTTCGACACGTGAAGCAATCCTTCACAACCACAACACTTGCATTTGAGATCGCAAGAGATGAAGACTCAAAAAGGGTAAGAAGGCTGAGACAGTCAGAAAGAAAATGGATAAGGAATTTCAACATCATATTCCAGAGTACAGTCCAAAAACAATGAGGGAGACTTCGACACGGGCCGGTTTTGAAGGCTGAAGCGAAAGCCCCACTACAGGACGAAATGCAGGCACTGGTCGTTTGTGAGTCTGTCGCCTTCCAATTAGGCCATATTCCCCGAAGGGTGAAGGAATTTGCAGATTTGATACCTATGAACGTAGGTTTCGGCTTCTACCACTGGTGGTGGCATGTAGTATATAGCTCGCCCGAACAATCCATCGAAGGCCTTTAGATCACGCAACATCGTCACCCTTAACGATCACCAAGAGCTTAGTGTAGAACTATTTGTTCCAAGTCCAGTGACCCTCATAGATTTTAAGAAGACGCTCTCGAGGGATGACTAGTATCTGTCACTTGATATGTATCGGGAACCTCTTAAGAACAGGCGGTACGTATGGGCCTTGGTACATACTACAGATGTGAGTTGATGGCTTTGACAGTGAGAAGTAATGCAAATCATCTAATCCCTAATCATTACTGACGAATAGGATCAGTGACAGAACCCCATAGTGTTGCTGACCTGTTGTCAATGGACAGGCCTCACTGCTCGGTTACTCATTGCTTCTGCCGACCCAAAGGACGAAGCCCATCACCATATTGGCCGGGGGCTAAGATCTCAGAGATAATCTCAGATAATTCCAAACCTTTTCCAGCACTAGAATATTGCTTGTCGAGGCGAAGCCACGCTATCCATCTACCTGGGTGAGCGAGCAAGATCCTTGGGACCGGAGGCAAACAGCCATTCCGGAGCCTAGAAGAGCATTTCCATGTTGATATATTGATTTCGTTGGCTGATGTTGAAATTTGCTTCGTTTTCCCACGTATGGTGCCATCAATCTGTGTTGAATGAGGCTCATCAAATTTGGGCCGTTTCGCTGTTTGACATAAGATCAACCGTTGAAACGGGGCCGAAACAACACTATATCTAAGGCCAGCTCCCCGGGGGCCCTCCCTGAAGGCTTAGTAGATCCCCCCAAAAGGCGGGTAACAGTCACAGAGAATCACACACACAAGACAGAACTCTCACTAATTATTTATAGGTAGGCAACTAATTCTCCGCATGCCACTGCCGTACCTCGTATTGGATTTTTTAAATTTTTTTTCGGTATAGGTTCCTCAACATATGATCGACCCACTCGGTTCGGATGAGCAGATCAACTTCGCACCTCCACCCCCTCAGGGCAAGGTTACTTTGGGACTGCTATTCTCAGTGAACGCGTGGCAAGTTGATGACTAGGACATTAATGGCGGTGACGTCGACTCGGAGGGGCTCTGGGAGGGTCCTTGCCAGCACACCAGCTTCGTTCATGCATCGCAGCATATCAACGGGATAGGCTGGGCCAGCACGAAATGAGTTTGCAGGCACAGCAGCCGATCATGGATCCTCAATTATGGTACTTTACATGACTTATTTTAGACTTGTGCTAACCTGCGACATCGACCCAGTCTTTGTGGCCCGTCGATCAGGTCCTACTTCCCCTCCTCCAACAATAACAGCAATATTAACAACGGCATCATCTCTCAGTACCTAGTCACTCACTCGTTATTTCACGCCATTTTCTTCCAAGACACGAAACCCGCCCCGAGCCCCCCAAGTGCCACACTCACGCGCACGCGAAGTTGAGAAGGACAAAACAGTAGCAAGCAATGGGTTGGTGGCGGCGCATGCGAAACAAGTTCAAGACGAGGAAGTCCACGGGTCGACCAACCCGCTACACAGGCCACGGTGGCGATGCCTACCGAGACACCTTGCGAGATCGCGACCCGGCGTTGCCCTCACCTCCGCGCACACCCCCGGAGAAGGCCCTGATCGAATCCGAAGAGAGGTTCTCAATGTCCAGGCTCGACCGGCCGTCTATGATGTCCGACCGCAGCGGTCGGTTCGAGGAGATGAGCTTTGAGTTGCCACGAAGATAACGAGGGCGAGAGCATAATGACAGAAGATTGCAAAGAAACGATACGCCGTTTTTTTTTTTTGGCAAAGAGCGAAGATTGATCATGTCGATGGATTTTTGACACTTTTCAGCAAGAGACGAGGGCTGCGGGGCGGCCGCTATCAGAATTGTTTGAGCACTGCGCCCGAGTTTTGATCAGTCGAGGAACAACGCTGCGCGTGATGGAAGTGCTCAGCTGCCTGCGATCGAGCGACGAACATTCGGAGCTGGCCGCAGAAGTGGTTTGGACAACTTCTTGGGACCCATTGCAGATGTACTCGGAAGAATGAACCCGGCAAAGGGTGAACCCGGCAAAGGGGTGGAAAGAGGCTTGCCAAGCAAGACTTCGATAGAGACGCAGCACGTCTTGCAATCTCATCTTGAGGATCTTGATGGAGATGGCCGGGGATGGGAGAGAGATTGGGATAGAAGAAGTGTAGAGCACTCAGCTTTGGTACGAGGAATGGGGTTCAGATCGAAAGACCTGGGGAGGTAGATTTGAGATCTAGCTTCTATGGTCTATGTCCATCCATCCTTCTGGGAAAACGCCGGGCACACATGCTTTCCTGCCGATACTCAGTCTGTTCATCAACTAAACAACATATGCGAGGGTAAAAACAAAAAGAGACATCCTCCAAAAGCTTTTCGTGTGCTCGATGCATTATCCTCCGGTCCCTCCCAAATCTTCTGTCACGTCTTTGCGTATTTTCGTATTGATATTTTCATTTTTCTTTTAGTTGCCTGTTGTTCGGAAGAACCTCTACTCAATACGTGGCCTCTTTGCAATGGGGGACGGGTTGCCCTCGCTGAGGGGCCTCGACTTACTGCCGGCCTTGGAGAAGTACTCCAGGCTGCCCTTGGGGTCAGCCTTCATGGTCTCGCCGCCAGACTGCCAGCCGGCGGGGCAGACCTCGCCGTGCTCGTCGGTGAACTGGAAGGCCTCGACAAGGCGCAGGGTCTCGTCGACGTTGCGGCCGACGGGCAGGTCGTTGACGGTGATCTGGCGCAGGGTGCCCTTGGGGTCGATGATGAAAAGGCCACGCAGGGCGATGCCCTCCTCCTCGATCAGCACGCCGTAGTCGCGGGAGATCTTGAAGTTCTTGTCGGCCACCAGCGGCAGCTTCAGGTCCTCGCCCAGGCCGCCCTGCTTGCGGGGCCGCTCGCGCCACGCCAGGTGGGTAAAGTGGCTGTCGGTGGAGACGCCCAGCACGGTGGTGTTGATCTTCTCGAACTTGGGCATGGCATCGTTGTAGGCGAGAATCTCGGTGGGGCAGACAAAGGTGAAGTCCATGGGGTAGAACAGGAGGACGACCCTGGTACGGCTTGGTGAGCATTCATCGTGGACTCTGGGGGGGTCTCCAGCTAGTCCGCCTTAAAACGGCCGAAGCGAGGAGAGCGGGTGTGTTTGTGTTGATGCATCATGGTGATACAGCAAGGGCATTCGGCATGACCAAAGCTGGGCTGTACTCACCACTGGCCCTTGTAGTCAGAGAGGGAGACCTCCTTGAACTCGCCGTGCTCAAAGACGGTGGTGGCCGTGAAGCCGGGAGCGGGCTTCTGAACAAACGCCTTGGTAGACATGTTGAGTTATAATGTGAACGGGGGACTTAGAATGTCCAAGTGTCGTGATAGTCGGCTGGCAGGGGAGGTGTCTTTTGGAAAGGAGGAAGAGGACGAGAGATCGTTTGCGGTGAAGGCAAGACAATCTGAGACGAGAGCGAGCTTCTCTAAAGAGGGGCGTAGAAGAGTGGGAATTGTTGAGAGTACCCACCGCAGATTAGATACGCGACGACCGACTGACGGCAGGGACAGAATCACGCAGAATCCCGAAAGAAACTGACGAACTCATTTATCGTATCCACGGTCGAGTCCACTTTCCGCGCCGCTACCACTGTCAGTTACTGGTCCAAGCTCCTTGCTATCCGATGTCGCTGTCGCTCTCAGCCTCGACACCGGGCCTGCAACTGGGCCTTGTCGGCCAAGCAGCCCATGGCGTGATGACCCACTCTGGTCGCATTTTTTTACCCTTTCCCGGAAATTCGGAAAACTCCAACGCTCATGGCAATCTGGCCGCCTGGGCGATGATAACATGCCCGTTGATAAAAGTATGCCGATTGTTTGGATTTGTCAACATGTGAAAGTTTCTGTCAAGGTGGAGAGTGCCTGCATTAGGTCGACTTAGACGAGGCTGAAAATCTCCACGTTGACCACCTGCATTCCCCCAATAGGACTGCGTCCCAGGTCCGCGTGGGGTAACAGCCTCACCTGTCGGCAATTGGAGGTCTCCGACCTTGCTTCTTCAAGCTGCATACAAGGTACTATACATAGCATATTGTGTAATGAAATTCACATATGAAAAAAACGCCCAGCATGAACAGTCAATTTACTTACACCATGGTGGAAGACCCGCCGTGTGGTCATCTGCTTGACACCAGACATTGTCTAACATTGATAGCTGTCAGACCAATAACCATATACATACATTCATAAGACCGCGCTCTACGACGAAATGGATCCATTCCCAAGCGCCATGAACATGCCGTTTCGTCTATCATGACCTTGCGACGCCAAGTTTCCCCAAAGTCCAATCTGCAACCACCAGCCCAGAGCCAGAACTTTAAAATATCTAGAGAGAAATGATACTGTGATCACGTCTTCTCTCGTCCTTCCGAAAGCACTCGTCACCTATGCACGCCGCGACCAAAGTAATTCTTCATAAACTCCACACCATGCGGCCGTCCATCATAAATTTGTGCATGAAACGAATTGAGAGCGAATAGTGAAAGGCTGCTAGCAGACCTCAAGCTCACTGATAGTCTGAGTGCGCCTCCTCTTCGGCGTCCTCGGCGACACAGGAGGCGAGGCCACCGTAATGCCAAGACCACCATTCAAGTTAGGTGAGGATGGAATCGAAAACGATGGTCTTCGTCCTTCTGAGCTTCCGTCGTTACAGTCAAAACTCGTATTGAACACCTCGGACAGGACGTCTCTGCCACGTTTCAGGCTGCCCATGCGCAACCTGCGTTCCTCCTCCGACTCCCAAGTCTCGATTCCCTCCTCGAGAACGACCTGTGAAAGGTCCTGGCCAGCTATTGCTGGCCCGAGTGCCTTGGCAAGCCGCTCCTTAAGCCCGAGGACAGGCCAGACAGGCACTCTGGTCATCTCGATCTTCAGACCGCCGTTGTGCAAGGCGTCACGACATGGCGCCTTGGTGGGGTCGGCGAAACGTTGGAGGAAGGCCGCCGTGACCACTGTGCTGTAGACGATGAAGTCGGCTGTGTCACAATCTTGGGACAAAATTCTTATTGGCACGTCTTTGAACTCCGGCGGCGAGGGCAAGCCTTCTGAGCCATTGGTAGAACCTTGGGAAGATTTCCGAGACAAGAATCCAGAAAACGCCCTAGGCGGATAGCATTGAGACTGAGCTATAGCCAACATGACGGCAACCAAGTAAGAGTCGCGATCGCTGTCCTCGGGGATGAGTTTCTTCGATCGTCTTCTCTGCAGGTTCAGCACCGGAGTGTTCTGCCGATCGCCATCCAAGGGGCCTGGTGATACGCGATACAAGTTGCGACGCACCATGGCCAAGTGCGACCTGTTGACATAGGCAAGAATAGGCCTGTCTAGCTGTGGTTGACTGTTGATACAACTCCAACTGCTGGTCTGACTGTCGCCGCTTGGTATCCGTCCGTACGAGCTGGCAGGCTTTGTGGCGGCGCTGTCGAAAGAAGCAGTGGAGCTGTCAGGATGCTTCCACAAGACAGCGACGCGCACGGCCTTCTTGAGCCTGCGAGACGCAAAGTGAACTTCGAGATCCACGTCGCTCCTGGGCTTGGACAAAGTAGCCGGAAAGAAGGTGCTCATGACCTGTTTGATAGGTGCCGCGTCAAGGTGGCTGGATTTTGGACACAGAATGGACGTCAAGTCCTTGCTGAGCTCCGTCGCTATCCTGCTTGGACGCGGTGGATATCTCGAGGCGCAGGAGTTGAAATCGGGCACTGGCTTTCGAACAGCATCACGGCTGACAAAGTCTACACCGAGCAGTCGTGCGTGGGCATCGGTCCAGCAGATCGGGGTGAGAAACAGGGATTCACCTTCGTTGTCATGCATGATATCGTAGAGAGAGCCGGGCTCAGGCCGAGTGATACGCGGTATTCGCTTTCGCTTTGTGATCCTGGTCTTGCCCGGGGGTGAGATTGGTGTTGCTGGCGCAGAAGGAATCTCGGGCTGCAAGTCATCAGACGCAGGGAGTTGTGCACCCGCTCCAGCTGGCTGTGAGGGTGGCGGAGTCCTGGGCGCAACCGTTGCCACAGCCTTGTGTCGTGGCGGCGGCATGTCGGCGAGGCGTGAGGTGAACAGCTGGCCTAAAATAGGGCTGCGATTGAGTATAGACCTAGTGGCAGGGTGTCAGAAGTGTCGCGACAGGGTGACCGTTATCAAATGGGATTGTGCGCTGCGAATACGCGTAGCGCGTGGAAGGGGACAACATGCGCAAAGAGTGGACATACTCAAGGAGTTGCATCGGATAGATGCGGAGTGTGTGTATAAGTGTGCGCGTGGAGAAGCAGTCGCGTTTTAAGTGTGGATCGTTGCTTCTGTCGGTAGTGAGGTGGAAGCCGGAGCAGGGTTTGACAGGCTGGCAGCTTTAGTGGGGGGCCGGCGTGTTGTTATGACGCGCTTGACTACTCCAACAAGACACGTCAAGACGGAAGGGGCGACTCTAGATTGAGTCGTAGTCGAGATGCAAGGGCCCCACTCGGCTCAAAAGACCGGGCCGGTCAAATAGTGTCGACTTTCAGACAAGGCTATTATTGCAGCTGCTGTAGAGGGCGAGGCGTGCACGGATGGTGCATAAATAAAGGGAGAAGGGCCGGAACCAGGTCGCGTAAGAATGGAGAGGGCAACCGCTGCACGCAACGGGGCAGACGTGTTCCTTTTTAATCTCTTGGCTCCCTAGCCCGCCTCGGTGCATTTGGTGTGGCTGACCACGGCCGATGGGAGCTGGGAAGTGGGAGTGCACACCATTGGCAACCGGAGGCAGCACAACAACCGCCGCCATGACACACAGAGCAGCGTCGCCCAGCCAATCGAGCGCCGACTTGCACGTAACATTCGCCTCCCTTGTCGCTTATGTCTCTCGCTTATAACGCGAACCAGGAGCCAAGTCACCTGACCTGACCAGAGCAAGGAATAGATGCGTCTACCTACTCTGTGCACCACTGCACCTACTATCCAGGTAATTAAGATTGAGCGTTTGCTGTCTCCGTACATATTGTCCACCCACTCAACAATTTTCTTTTCTACACAACATAGAAAAGAAAGATAGAAAAAAACCAGATTAGACCGTCTTGGAGAATGGTCTGCTGTGGCTAAGTCCCCTGGGGTGACTGAGGGAACAATTGAGGAGGCTGGTGCCTGCTCGTCCATGTGGCTCATCCATGTCCGTCCGCTCGCTGAGTCAGAATTGGCACGGTGACCAAGCTATTCCAAAGCTGGTTAAAGCATCTAGGCTCCAAGTGACGTCTCTCCTTCGACTACGGCGCATCCATGCTGGAGTAGGTCCATTGACGATTCAGGGGGGACGCTGAAGTCGCAACCACAAGCACAAGCAAGGCATCACAGCCCCTCCGAATGACACTCTCGTCAATAGCGCATCCCAATTCAGATTCATAAACCACCTCATCCACTACAGCAAGCTTGCTGGCGGGCGCCACCTAACTCACAATGCCTGTACGTATATTTAGCCTCTGCAAAACGACAGCTTTCTCCCCCCCTCCTCGCAACTGCTTGCTTCTATCAGGCCGAGCACCGTCCTCACACGGCACCGCCCCAATTAACCCTTCTTCCCTCTAGGCTTACAACTCCATCTTCAACGCCGACCCCAACCCGCCACGCCTCATCGGCAACTTCCCGCTCCTCCCCCTGCGCACAAAGACCCGCGGTCCAGCGTACACCCTTCCGCTGCCCAACCCGCCCCTGCCCCCCAACGAGTCGCCCGACCCAGAGTCCGACAGCTACGATGCCCTCGATGAGGTGCTGTCGCTGTTCCGCGCAAACACCTTCTTCCGCAACTTTGAGATCCAGGGCCCCGCAGACCGCCTGTTGATCTACGGCATCCTCTTTGTGAGCGAGGCGCTGAGCAAGATCCGGCCCGCCGCCGATGTGCGGCAAGCCACCAAGGACGTCATGAACCTGGCACTGGATACCAACTTTGCTGTGCCCGGTGACCCGGCTTTCCCGCTCAACCAGGTATATACAGAGTCCCGCCCGATCGGTCGCAAAGAAAAAGGTCTGGCATAGGTACTGACATTGGTGTAGATGTACGAGCCCCCACGTGACAGACAGGACGCCGAGCAGCTGCGCCAGTATATGGGCCAGGTGCGTCAGGAGCTGGCGACGAGGTTATTGGCGAGAGTGTATGCCGACAGTGACGACAAACCGAGCAAGTGGTGGCTTAGCTTCACAAAGAGGAAGTTCATGGGCAAGGCACTGTGAGGCCAATGACAGTCTAGAAAGGAACGCGCATAGGGACGGGAAGGAACAAAATTAGACCTGTCTCGTTGAGGCATGGCATAAAGTGGTATTTAAAAGGACCGGAAGCCTGTGTGACCTGCGAGAAAGTATCATGGTGTCTGGAGTCAACGCAGATACGGTGGAAGTATGAGAGTCGAAGAAACAAGATCGAAGCGACATGCTGCCTTGGCCATTTGCACAATTGCCTTGCATTGGTGCGAATATGCTCGGTATCTAGCTATGCAGTGTAACCTGGTTTCCAAAGCTATTTGCTTTTCAACGTCCATGGGTATCATAGTCTTATACAATTCCTCACGGTCGAGCTGGGCTGTCCTGTAGACCGCCCTCGGCCGGCGTTCCCCAAACACGATCGATTCTGCCACCTTCTGAACGTGGGTTCTAGGCCTCGGCACCCGTAGCTGGTGTCCCGGTCTCAACAGGTGTGCCTTCTGCCGTACTTGCACCAGCTGCTTTACTCTTCCTATGGAACTTGCCCCTCGCTGAAACCTTTCCCTCAGCAGGTTTGGCTCTCCACGCCGTAAACACATAACCCTCCGGGCCGCCTCGTGCTGTCATCACAGGGTGCGTCCGGCCAGGTAGGACTTGCCACCTTCGCGCCCGGCTTGTATGCAATTGTACGCCTTGCAACAGTGTTGGATTGATGGGGAACTCTTCCGAGCCCTCCCAGCGCTCAAGCTCGTCTGCGCTCTGCCCAATCGTCTCGGGTGGCTGGTCTCGTCCTATGAAGGCAGCACGTCGCGCAACGCTGAAGGCGTCTACGAGTTTCGCAAGCGGCTCGATGGTCGGGCTGTATACGGCGACGGGCGCACCGCCGTCGAGGAGGGGGAGGAGCGGGCGCACGACCGAGATCGGGTCCATGGTGCTGGCAACCACAAGCCCACTGAAGCCGCCTGCGCGCGCGCTGTCGACCGTGTAGCGTGCGCGTGCCCAGCGGCGCCGCTTGCGGTGATAGTTACCACGGCGTGCGGGCTTCCAACCCGCAATTTCGCTGGCCGGTCGAGAGGGCGGGTCGGTGCTGTAGACGGAGTCGGATTCGGGGTCGAGGAGTTGCAACCAGGTGAGCGAGAGAAGGTGGTCAAGTAAGGGATGCGGCTCATGATTCGGATTGGTGCTGTCGAAGCCCCAGTAATTGAGGTTTGTGAGGTTGGATTGGGTATTTTGATGTACCAGAGTCATGGTATTGGTGTTGCTGAAGGGGATGTGGAAGTCAGATTTCCGGATCGGTACGCGGCGCTTCTTGAGCGGCTGGGCGTCGTTAAGCTCGGCGTCGGAGCTGCGCTTCACGGACTGTGTGCCTTCTTGTGCAGCCTCTTTCGTTGGGTTCTTGGGGGCATCTTTACCCTGAATAGTCTCCGCCGTAGTGCTCCCCGTCCGAATGGCGCTCAGGCTTTCTTGTGAGTCAACCTCACCATTCTCAGCCTCGTCCTCGGCCTTTTCCCAGTACATGACGCCCATCCTTTCTGCCAACGCGCCGACCAGAAGACCGCATGTGTCATCCACAACCAGATATCTCGTACCTTCTGGTTTTTTTGGCTTCTTGATCTCCTCAATCTCCATCTCATCTGTCTTCTCCTCTTCTGGTACCTCAGGAACCGCGGCGTGTGTCACTTCACTGAAGTGGATATTTGCCCAGCAGCCAACAAGGCCGATCATCTCCTCCCTCATATCCAAAATCTTGGTTGCGTCTCTTTCACCCATCCAGAAGTTCCCGTACCCGTTCGCGTCCACGGGCAACACAGTGAATCTTCTCAAGAACTTCTTCTCTTTGAGCAGCTTGTACTTGGCCATGCTGAACAATGTCTTCTGATCCATTCCGGTGTGTGAGAGCATCAGCTTCGCGATAAGATCCTGGCCCGAGTCGGTCCCGTCGCGTTTAAGAGCCTCAATTTCCTGCCAGGTCAAAGTCTGCCGAGCATTGTCGTCGATGATCTCGCGATTCGACCGCGCCACCACCTCGCCGGTCTCATTGTCGACCAAGCTGAATTCGACGCCGTCAGTGGCAGACAGTATCTTCTCCTCGGGCGCGGCGCTATCCTGCCGCGAGGGCCCGCTTTCCTCTGCAATCACATCGGCGTGGAGTTCGGAGGCAGGTACTACGCGCAGGCGCGAGAAGAAGTTGCTCTCGGCATCCTTATCCTGGAGCTCATACGTGATGTGGTAGGGCCGCTTCATCAACAGGTTCGCGGGAATGTTGCCATATCGACCGAGGGAGAGTGTTCTATAATAGTCAAGTCAGCTTGTCGGCACTTGTAGTTTGACTGTGAAAAGCACGAGCAGCTTCTTCAGTCAGGAGGGTGCTAGACTTGCGTGCCGGGGATGATCTGAAGCAGCCTCGTGGTCCCATTAGGGAGGCGCGCCATGACCCAGGCATTGGGCTCGATCAGTGAGTGCGACGCCATCCTCAATGGCGAATGTGTTGTGCTGGCCACGAAACGAGTTCGGTTCGGCCTGTTTGGTCCTGAGGCTGGAAGCGAACCCCAAAGTCAAGAAAAATTATTCTGGAGCAGCTCGGGTGGTATGGTGGGGGTTGCGGCTCTGAAGCCAGGGCAACCCAGCCCCTGTCGTCCCCGCATGGATCCGCTGCAGCGGGTGGGACCGTCCAGCCCGAAGCTTATTCGGGCGGTTAATGGAGACGAGGGCCCCCAAGAGTTGCTTTTTGCATCAAGAGTACAACTTATAGATGAACAGTTCGGACACCAAAAGTCCCACGTTGTCCATCAGGAAATTGAGAAATTGAGAGAAACAAAACAGCTCGGCGTTCCCCGAACCACGTCTACGTATGATGACTTTGAAAATACAATGACTCCATTTGCCGCCCTCATATCCCCAACCAAATGGTGCCGCTACTCTGCAGGCTACCGCATTTTCGTTCTCGGGCCTTGCGGCCGTGTATATCTTTCTTTGAAACAGTTTATCCCACGCATTCGACAATAACTGAAAATGTGAGCATCCTAGGTAGATAGTCTCGATCCTCCGGCCTGAGGAGTGACCACTTCCCAGCCTCATTCGCAGATAAGCTGACACCATCTTCGTCTCTCGACATACAGAATCCGTCTTGCTTGCTTCTCCGCTCCGTGAGCAAAGATCATCGCATCGACAAGCACTCGGTCAGGCTGCGCTCGTTCTCTGCATCCTTCGTGAGGGGAATGACTATACGACTCTGGTTCCGACATACGACCGTGGGAGAGGTATATCCTGGCCGTCGCCAAAGCTCCCTGAGAAACGTTGCCAGGTCTCCTGTGGCCACCCCCGCCCGTAATTTGGTCGTCGTCTCTGCACAATTCCGAATTCGTGTATTAACTCGATTTCGTCCGATGCACGTCTTGGTGTAGAATTGTTTGACGAGTGGTCTGGGAGTCTGCATCAGCACATGCATCAAGAAGCCCAGGAACGATTTCGTTTCCTTCTTACCCGAGCCATGTATCCAGTATTTCTGGAGAAGCCAGCCGACAGGAGCCAAAGTAGCTGTGAGTACTAAAGTTACGACCATGATGACGTTTCTTGCCGTCCACTCCATCGTGAAATATCCTTCGTCTCGTTTATGAGCTCACAAAATCCGTCAATCTTGGTGGGCGATTTTGACATGAAGGCCACGATCGCTGTGTCTCCGAGACGACCTAGGACTTTGCCAGAGCTCGAAAAGATCATGGATATAGGATAATGAATATTTATTTTCGTTCGGTACTATCTGGTGGAATGCTGCCTCTTAAATCAATATTTGGCACCATCTCTCTCAGCACGCGCACCTACAGAGCCTCACCTAGAAAACGCAAGAGCAGGGATGCTAACCCAATATGCTACACCCTTTGAACCGCACTCCAACCAGATATCTACGAATAGGAGCATGTCTTGAGCATCTCTGGGTGACCAATGCAGGTCCCCCGATGAGTTGTCTATAACCCATTCAGACAAGCTAACATGGTATTGGGAACTTAGGTGATCATCCGTATAGGGTGCAGGCGACATAGTGCAGCGACTAAAGATGCCATAACGGCCCAATCAAAGTTCGAGACCAGGGACTCGACCGTTTTGGATCTAGATATTTCATCCCAATCCGGCAAATACCCAAGACAACACAGAGGCACAATTGCCATGCTTGCCTGACTCCCAGCGCTTACTCGGACTTCATCTGCTTTTGGTTAGGTAGATGAAACACAGTGATTCGCGACATATCAAGAGCTGCCACCCTCTCCTCGCAGAATCCCACGTCATCGTCAACTCACCCCTTGTCCTCGGCAACCACCAACGCACATTCGATCACAGGAGGGAGGGATGCGAGTCGTGTTTCTCCCGGATGAAGAACAGGCGTGAGCCTGGGCACCAGCACCTTGGCCTTGGCTGTCAAGATCTCGGGATATGTGCGAATGCCGGAGCAGCCACTAGGGATCTCGCAGCCCATCTAATGACCATGAGTTCTGGGGCCCGCCATCATGCAGGCCAGATTGCCGAAGGATAGTCGATCTGATCTATCCTTCTTGTAGCCATAGAACTGCTGCAAGGTACATGGAACGCTGTTTGCGAGCCTATACCCGACGTGGGTGAACTGTCCACCCGCTTGAATATGCGCGGATAGCGCAGAAAAGAATTCGATCATTACCACTAGACGCGATGTGTGAAATTGGCATCATTGCTCACTCACCCGCCATGACTAATAAGCGGTTAGAATCTCATTCGTGGACTAATCCCCAACTCCCTGCATACCTAGGTATCTTTCATCTCTGTCCCTCATGAATAGAGACCGAATACAGTACGCATCTAACCCAGCTTTCTGGGAAGTCTTCAAATTGTTTTGTAGGACAAGACTCTGTGGTGCCAAAGCCCTCCAGCGCTATACCCAGGAGCTCTCTAGTCTGCATTCACGCTATAGCTCTGCTGTAAACCAATAGATCGTGTGTAATGCAAAGAATATGCAATCAATCATTCCTGTGTGACTTAATTTTGGAAGGTTAATCGGAGACAAAGAACAATACAAAGAAGCACCATCTGTCAGAATTACCGAAGCCTAGGAAATGCCTTGTTAGGCAAAGATTTTCTTTTAGTGACTTAAAGAACGAAACATTGGCCATTGTCCAAACCTCTGTTATCATAATGGGCATTGTAGCGGTCAAGGGAACATCCATCCACAATTATTGAAACATAGGTACTTAAGCCCAGATATATCTGCATCAAAATCAAATATCATTCTTGGTCTGATCAAGCTTAGATACCAAAACAACAAGTTCACTCGAAATTATCAGGAATCTGTGAAAGTCTTTCCCCATTCACAAGACATAATCAATAGGCTGAAGATCAACAACACCAGCGAACATGCAGTCTGTACTACTGGCCTTCGCGCTCACATTGCTGGCTCGTGCTACCATAGTCGAACCAAGTCTCAATCTGCCCCCAGCAGCGCTTGTTGACTTCGACGAGCTCGCATTGGACAAAAGGCCAACCTCCATCAACTCCTGGCACACGGTGACATCTACTGTCACCGTTGACCCGACCCAGACCAATTAGACCAGTGCGTGAACATCCGAGTTATCAAAGATGGTCGTATATCCAATAAAATAAATCTTTGAGTCCTGATAGCATTTTGTAATATAGACTCACAATTCCTCGTGCACTATCGAATCACCTGCGTGCACCCCGTCCCAAGCCTTGACCTTGCCCGAGCTAACATCAACCAAAAACTTCTCGATTGAGTCAGTAGTTATATCCGTTCCGCGATACGGGAAGACTGCCCCATTCAAAGGATTGACCACTGATACTACATTTCTGGCGTCTGGCTTGTGGCCCGTCATTGAAAGCATTTGTGGATATTCGTTCATATCGGTAGTGACAAAGAGCAAATACTCCTTATATCGCTTTGCTAAGGGACGGATAGCACTGATGTAGGACTCTCGATCCTCATCAGATAAAGTGAAGTAATGCACTATGCTTTTGCCAAGCTGTTGCAGTCCTCTCAGTTAGCGAGCTGGGCAGGTTTCTCTTGGGTGATCAGAATGTGCAGGCCCACCTTTGAATATTCTAGCTCGTTACGGCGCGTGAATTCTGGAATCAACGGCTGAGCACACTGTTTGACAAAACTCTCGATGGCTAGTGCATCCGATAAATCTGTGACTGAGAGCTGTTCGAAATTGGCATTGTTCTGGCACTCCAGTGATGCGCCATGGCCCTTTCGTTGTCGGATTGCGAACGAGTATCGATCGCGAAAGTGCTCTGCGGCTTTTGAGAATCGTTCCTGAAGGCCGTCGTTGTCTTGATCCAAATACGCCACGACGACAATGTCATCTATCGCTGTAAAAGAGGATGCATTTTTTGCGTCAATGCGTGAGACGGCTGGTCGTGACATGCGTTGGGAGTATGCAATAATGCTAGAAGCCAGAGTCAGTGTTCCGATCGTAAGAGCTGATCTGGTGGCCTGATAGACTTGCTCTTTTGCTTTCCGAGCTCCTCGGTAGCGTTCTATCTGCCCGCCTTGTCGGTGCAGCCTGATTGTTGGAAACGATACAACGTCAAACTCCCGACACAATGCTTGGCTTGCTGAACAGTCCACAGTCACAACAGTCCCCTCTTTTTCCGAGGACTTGACAGACGCCCATTCCTCTTCGAATTTTCCCAAGCTCTCGCTGCCCAAAGTCAGTCATTTTGATAATTGTTTGTGGTCGCGGTAGACTGCTCACTCGTTGGCCTACACAGATTGCCACAACAAGTCAGTGGAAGGGACGTTTTCAAAATTTGCTGTGATAGAAGGATCATCGAAAAGGAACGAGACGGACCAGGACATCTGCAAGAAGGATTAGATACATTTAGCATCCCAGTCGCATTCATCGCGCAGCATCGTCGACTTACAGGCTGCTAATGTGTGCTCATTGGTCTGGAATGCTTCCCTGAGGCTAGCCTCGTCGATAGGCTGCCATTTCGCAAGCGCGCAGCTCAAGAGGCCGAAAGGAATTGCGCTTTCGTACTTCATAATTGTGATTGTTGTACGATGTTTCTCCTATAGTCGCAATACATTGTCGAATTGCGAGGCGAACGGCCTCGTCTTAGGTGTGTCGTCGTGGCAGGGATGAGAGCTTTGGAGAGCTTGAGGGCGCACGGGCGTAGACGGAGGTTGCATCACAGGGGTCGCATCAACTGTAGATCAGACCGCCAGGGGCCCCAGGGGCCCTGATCTGGGCCTATACGTTCAAAGCGATGCCCTGGACCCGGACAGCTCGAGTTTCATCCCAAACATGGCTTACAAGTCCAACCGAGTCGATGTGGAACTATCGTTGACATTTGCAAGAAAAGCAAGCTTTGTCCTACTTCCATCGGACACCGTATATATTTGTTTTCATCCGACACTCGAACGACCAAGGTGATCAAGACAAGTGACGGACAATGGACAAGGTACTGAGGCTTTTGGGCATGGCAGCCGCTTTGACATCGGGCGCAGAAGCAGCACAGAAGCCCATCATTAGCGACTTTGTTTGCCAGCACCCGCCGTATACTGTATCTATAGTATCAAAATCCCCGATGGTACTTTATTTACATGACTTCATCACAGCCGAAGAAAGAATTCACCTTCAGGATATCACGTATGCTCTTACATTACAGGCTAGGGTCCACTCAGGTAGACCAAGATTTCGTTGCCTTGTTAACTATTTCATAGGAAGGACAGCTTTTTGCACTCGGGGGTCGCCGGAGCAGCAGGTGAACATGCAATAAACAGCGTACGGACCTCGCAGTCGACCTCAGTTGCTCGCGACGATGTGGTGCGCTGCATTGAGCAAAGAGCGCTCGACTTTCAGGGTTACGATATCCCCAAAAATCACATGGAGCCGCTTCAGCTCGTAAAGTACGGCATTGGGGAACAATACCGCTTCCACACAGACTGGTTTACCAACCCAGCGCTCGCTACTGCTGATATCGGCGGTAATCGGATCTCATCCTTCTTCGCCTATGTACACGTGTCAAACGACACCACCGGAGGCGGCACGAATTTCCCGATCCTAGATGCACCCAGGGATGAAAGGTGGTGCAAAGTCCTGGACTGTGACGAGCCGTACGAGAGCGGGGTGACTTTCCGGCCCATCGAAGGAAATGCTGTGTATTGGGAGAACCTATTTCCCAATGGGGTTGGAGATGAGAGAACTTTGCATGCTGGACTGCCAGTGTCGACGGGGCAGAAAATAGGGATGAATATCTGGACAAGACAAGCGCCACTGAGTGAGGAAATCCGAGGGAAGGATTGATTTGGAGGCTGTTCCCACCAGGGTTTGCTTCCAGTGCTTGTCTTCAGCTGTGTTGATCAGTTGTGTTGATCACATTAGCATCGACGCCCGTAGCTAAGCTGGGTCCGAGAGACTGTTGACGGTATATACCTGTGGGACTGTCAGATTGTCTTGACGCCTGTTCCAAGAAGAGAAACGCAAGGTTCACATTGCGGCCTTCTGCCATGTAAATTTGTTGTTGATATTGGAAATGTACTGTCCACTCGGAAACCGACCAAAGTTACACACTACTCCGTCTGTTGACTCGATCGAGTTAGTGCCTCTCCAAAGCCGAGGTCCCGGGACGGCTACGGGTCCACAAGGCCGAGCGGGTACGCTCGGGTCATGATATTAATATCCTCTTGTTGACAGCTTTCCACCTTCATCACATGCCAGCGAATTTATAGTTTTCTTCCTCCATTCTTGCCTGTGGACGCCTTTATGTTTGGATCCTTGAAGTTCTGTTACTATTCACGAAAGAGGGAAAGCAAGACGCCATCGACCCAGAGAAATTTCCAGACTTGCCCGCCATGGTGACCGTTAGCAAGGGCGCACCACGTCCAACATTGACTGTAGTGGACAACCGCACTGGGAAGACCTATGAGATTCCCATCAAGAACAACTCAATTCCAGCTACGGACTTCAAAAAGATCAAGGCTCAGTCGGGTGGGGACAGACCAGAGGATGAGACAGAACAGGGTCTCCGGGTTTATGACCCAGCGTACATGAATACGGCTGTGGTCAACTCGAAAATCACCTACATCAACGGCCTGGAAGGAATTCTCAGATATCGCGGATACCCAATCCAACAGCTTGTGGATAAGAGCAATTTCCTCGAGAGTGCTTACCTTCTCATGTACGGAGAACTGCCGACGAAGCCTCAATATCAACAGTGGTCAGACGAAATCATGCACCACACTTTCATCCACACCGACATTGAGAACATGTTCAAGTCCTTCCGGTACGACTCACATCCAATGTCAATGTTGACATCTGCGTTTGCCACCCTAGGCGCCTTCGCGCCAGAATCGAACCCTTCTCTTGCAGGCCAGAAGCTCTACACCAATGCTGCAACCGGGGATCTACAGGCTCTGAAGATGCTCGACAAGCAGATCCTGAGGATCATTGGCAAAGCCCCTACCCTGGCAGCCGCTTCATACCGAATGCGACAAGGGCGGCCATTCAACCGCCCTGCTCAGGGTTTGTCCTACACTGGCAACTTTCTGTACTTGCTCGACAATTTGTCCGGATATGAGTATCGGCCTCACCCCGTCCTCGAGAAAGCCCTGGACGCATTGTTCATCATCCACGCAGACCATGAAGTCAACTGCTCTACGGCAACGGTCTTGCAAGTGGGAAGCTCGCTTGTTGACCCTTACTCTGTCGTTGCAGCTGGCTGCGCAGCTCTGTATGGCCCCTCTCATGGAGGCGCATCCGAGAGCGCTATCCGCATGCTGATGGAAATCGGCTCGCCTGAGAACGTCCCAGCTTTCATGGAGAAGGTTGAGAAGCGAGAGCGGGTGCTAGTAGGTTTCGGTCATCGAGTCTACAAGAACGTCGATCCAAGATCGACGGCCATCAAGAAGTTGGCGGAGGAAGTCTTCAAAGTCACTGGCCGAAACAAGCTTCTCGACACTGCGCTGACTTTGGCAGACTACGCGAGGAAGAGCGAGTTTATGCGGAGCAGGAATTTGTATCCTAACGTCGACTTCTACTCTGGTTTGATTTACCAAGCCATGGGGTTCCCACTCGACTTCTACCCTGTCCTCTTTGCGGTCCCCCGATGCGTTGGATGGCTCGCTCACTGGAGACAGCAGATGCTTCAGCCAGGTGGTGTGAAAATCTGGAGGCCCCGGCAGATCTACCTCGGCCCTAGCGAAAGAGACTACGTGCCTTTCGATGAGAGGGCAAAGGATGTTGCAGCCACTGTCTTTGATGCACCTGTTGCAGTCGAACACGGCGGCGACAGCAAAAGAAACCAACTCGCTACATACAAGGATGAAAGAGGGCGTTTGTGGAGCAAGAGCAAGCTGTGAGCTTGGCTTTTCCAGACGGTTGAAGAGCTGGACAAGCAAGGCAGGTGAATAAATTGTAGAATTCTAGCACTCGTACCATTGGTATTACTTTGAGAAACAGGCAGATTGGCATAATTAGATTTCCTTCGGTGTCTTGTCTCCTCAAAGTTTACATTCTTCGACGCCTTCAGCCCGAGGTGCCAGCATATGGTCGCAATACCATCTAAATCTCAAGACGGACGACTTGCTGCATCTATGGTTTGAGCAGGTACCGAGTGAACACTATCCATTATGAATGTGATTTTATCAAACTCAGCGAGGTCCCAATGCCACTCGAAGCATGAGAAAATCGTGGAGAATTCATATATTGATCTTGCTCGTCTTCATTTGTCATAGTAACAGTGAGGCCACGGGGAAGTCCCAAGATCTCAAATATGGAACACGTCGATGTTATCAACAATGTATGCATAACTGTCATTCCTAAAATCGTCCGTCAACAGGGTTTGCGAGCTCGCTGAGAACCAAGCCAGCTGGTTTCCACTGCCTGTATCTGTCCATTCCGGCCAGTCCGGGTACGAGCCATAACCTTCATTGGGGTCAAGATTGTAAAGGAAGTTGTAGTAATACGTTCTGATGCTATTGGCAGCATAATCATCGTATATCCCGTAG
This sequence comes from Gnomoniopsis sp. IMI 355080, assembly GCA_027946555.1. NCBI lineage: Eukaryota > Fungi > Ascomycota > Sordariomycetes > Diaporthales > Gnomoniaceae > Gnomoniopsis > Gnomoniopsis sp. IMI 355080. The sequence continues at coordinate 47,283 of JAPEVC010000045.1, read as the reverse complement.
AAAACCTGTAGTAGATCGCTTCCATGGAACGTCCCGAGATCAGCTGTCCCATAGTCATAGGATGACAAGTAACTCCAAGAGGGCACGTCAGGATTGGCAGTTTCAGCCAGCTGCAAAAAGCCTCGCCGGGTGAGTGTGAAGACCAAGTCACCTAGAATAGCTGCAAGCCGCTTGTATTGAGGGTAGAGCTCATTTAGCAAGCCAGTACGGAAAGGCGAGCCAGAAATGCCAAGATCTTGAGGATAAGTGTCAAGAAGTCCCTCGATCTGAGCTTCGGTTGCGTCATTGAAGTAATACGTGGCCAGGTACTCGAGAACCTCGTCGTTGGTGGTAATGTTCGATTGGAACAAGGCAAAGATGGTCCCCTCATCCTCCTGGTCGCCGATGATCATTGGCACAGCCGCATATTGCCCATTTTGAGCCAGAATGTCTGGGCTGTCTGGGAGAGCCGTCCCATCTGGCCGGGGAACTTGATTTTTTTTTGTGTCAGTGATTGCTGTTAGAACCTAACACGAAACACCTGCATTCTTACGCGACCAAAAAGGAATTCTAAGCTGTTCATGCCCAGATACTCGCGTCTAGCGACTCGTCGAGAGGAGCCTAGGAAACAACTTACGATACGAAAGAGCCACTGATTGGTATCCTATAAATCCGGGCACGGCATTCGCCGCGTTCAGAAATTGCTCGTATGGAAGAGCTCTGAGGCATTCCAGAGTGTCATTCGCCGCACTGCAGCCTGCGGTCTCAACAACTGTGTCATAAACAACTTGGCCTTTGGGGCAGTCAACTGGGTCCGCAGGGACAATGCTTCCGCTGTCCATGATCGCTGCGCGGAATAGAGGTTGGCCGTTGTATGTGTTGTCACCTCCATACAAAGCCATCTGATCAAAAACACTAATGGCGCCAGCCGACTCTATTTTTGGATCAGGGTCGTGGTCAAAAAAAGTTGGTTCCGAGCACGAAAATTGCTCAGAGATTTGGGATACGATGTGAAAGGTAATAACACTCACCTCCCCATATGGTGACTTTGGCTGGGTCACCACCGAATGCTTCAATGTTGTCCGCTACCTGTTCAGATTCAACTGTCAACATTCCATCAATGTGCCTCGATTCTACAGCGTCGCTCAACACCAAGAGACACATTCTACCAGACGCGGCAGTACAACCATATTTGGGAGAATTGAGCAATGGAAGGAGTACGAACCCATTCCAGCCCTAACCTCTGGTCAAGGAGACCAAGATTGGCAGATCCATTGGCCAGGATTTCTTTTCCGGGCATGAAACCAAATCCAGCGACTCTGTAGTTGACAGCGACAAACACAAGGGGCTGGTCCTGGTCGATCGCTTGCGACAAAATGCTGGATGGATCATACATGGACGTCCACCCAAGCTGCTGAGTTTTTAGCGAAATGTTTGAAGAGCCTTGAGGCGGTGAAATCTTGCCTCAAAAGCGCCACCAAAAATCCAGAACAAGACTGGCAACCCTGCTCCTGCTGTGGTGCCAGCAGGGCGTGAGACGCTCATAGTCAAGCAATCTTCCGTTTGGTCAGTCGCTTGTTGGAATGGAGGGGAATCCAGTAGAAAGCCTGCGACTTCCAGAAAGAGGGACTCGTCGGTGTCGGTGGCTATAAGCATTTGTGGGCATGCGGCTGCTGATCCTGAGGCATCGAACGCGTCCCCAAGATTTGTCGATAGCTTTTGGGGCGGCCTCAACCTCAGTGAGCCAGTCGGATTATCTGCATAGTAGATGCCATTGTAACTTTCGACTGTTCCACTCAGGGAACCAATGACGGTATTGGATGGAGATATCACCACAGTTGGTGAGGTCGCCCTGTCGTCAATAACTGGAGATGGGTCAGAAGAGGCAACGGGCAAAGCCAGCACTGGGCTCATGAAAGATGCCAACAGTGAGATGGCTACAGCGCACTTCATTTTCCCAGAAGAATTCGTCCACTGATTGATCCTTTGAAGTATTGGCCTGAAGGCGAAGAACAACTGAGGTTGATGGCAGATGCGCCAAAAATTCAACCCGGTCAGCCTTGTACTTGACTCACGAGCTTCTCGCTCAGGATCTTGGTGGATTCATTATCTTTATATATTTTCCAATTTGGGCTCGTCGAGCTCTGAACTTTGATCTGTAAAGCAGGTACCTCTTTTTATGAAAACGCTCCGCTGCATGGCATATGGTGGTACTAAAACTGGAGAACAGTTCCCATCGCCGCTGCATGTGCGGATGATTTTCAATAGCTTGACATCGAGGCCCCCCCTTTGAGCAGCCAGATGACTGAGAAGTTTAAGGAGATATATTCCTAATAGGTCTAGCGCACATTCTCGTTAGCATCCAGCCCGCTTGTTGCATTCGTCAGAACCCACCGGAATGTGGACGGAAGGGCATTAAAAAAGGTGTGACCAGTCTTTGGCTAGGAAGTTAGAGTGGCCGTCACGCCCGTGCAATCACTGCTACCATAGTACTCTTATATCAAGTACTTTCAGGTATTATTGCGGTGTCACATTACTGGTAAGAAAGTACACAGCTCCGTGATCTACGTCTGGTCACGAATCAGCAAACTTTTGCGCAAGAAAGTCGACGGATATACCCGTGGAACGTGAAGATCGGCGCAGGAGCCAACTCAATCCAGGTATCTCGCCAAAAGCACAAATGCTTTTCCACTATCTCAACTGAGTCATCATGTACAACGGTTGACGGTAATCAGCGCATTAGTGCTCTCGCGTCTCACGTTATCTTGTCATCCCCTGACTGAAATAGATCCTAAGCAGACTCGCAAAAGGACATGCACATGTAAAATGGACACTGGATTGTTATCTCGGTATAGTTGTGAGGAGAAAACCTCGGCACTGATGGGAGTGGTCGCTTGGCTAACACCCTCAAGTTTGTTTACGATCGGCAGGCAAATAAGATCTCAAAGTCCTATACTTCGAGGCCGGGGGCCTTGCAGCAACGCGCGGATGTTGGGGCTGCCATGCTTCCCCGACCCGAAAGGTTGTCAGCACTCGACCAATTATCTAGCACGAATATCGTGCGTCGAGAATCTTGAAGGTGCGGCTTTCATTGAAGATGCCCAATGGGGTACATAATGGCATTCAAGCCCGGTCTCGAGGGCCGCTACCTTCTATGTATGGAGCAGCGCGTTGGAGACCGAGCCTGAAGGTCGATAAGATTCTTCTGATCCGCAATAACTAGGGTGAATCGTTCCTTCGGCGACTACTAAGAGTATAGAATCGTAGATAGAAATCTGCCGGGCCCGAATTCGTCTCATGGAGCATTTGAGGGCAAATAGTCGATCTCTAACGGTCGGAATTCGGTACATGGGTCTCCAAGGTCACATTTCCCCAGATCTATGCACGATGACGGCTGTCGATGCATATGCAATTTCTAGGTATGAACCAGCGGAGTGCGGGGAGGTCGTAGACTAAACATGGCGTGTACCATAGTACAAGACTGCACAGCATATAACAAGGAATACGACCTACCATTTTGAGCATATACGCCGTAGTGGCGGTCGGTATCAAGTCATCTGGTCTGGCATAGCCTCTTCTTTAGTCTTGTTGTCAGTTTCCATCAATAGCTGTTTCCAGACCGAATCACAGTTCTCATCGGTGCAACGAAACTCAAGCGATTCGGGTTCATCGAAGTTCCCGTCCATTCTATGTTGTACGTGCCTCCTAGGTACCCGGGGTACCTGCCTAGGTATCCAGGTGCCCGAGTTCCAAGGGTACGTACCCATATGTCTTAGGCACTGTTCTCTCTGGAGAAGGAGAGCTGGCTTACGGGCTTATCATGCACAGCTTCCCAAACAGAGTCTTATAGCAAGCCACACAAGCCTACTTCTCGGGTCAGCTTATTTCTAGACACTGTTGTGGGATCCCTGATTCTTCCCTGGAGAAGGATATCATCGGCAGTTCTTGTTGAGTGCCGAATCTATTCTCTGGCCGGGAAAGCCCAGATGAACGGCACGATATAGGTGGCTCTTCATAAACTGTTTTCCTTTTGAAGATTAGGTGGGTCCATTAAGTAAGAAGGAAAGGGCTCTTGTGAAAAGTTTATTGAAATCCATGAATTGCCAAATAGGAAAGCCTGAACCTACCCAGATTTCCGAAGCAAGCTGAAAGTCTATTAAGCCATCCGGATCTCTCGTCAAACACATACCAAGTAAAGCCAGAAAGGTCAGATTGACTTGGCTTGCATTGGATTGGTTCGAATGAAACAGTGCTTTGAGGTGGCCGCTTACTCAACGCGCGGAACATATCACAGCATATCCCAGATCAATTCCTCAAATTGTTTGCGATGGCTCTCAAGCTCGTGAGACTGAGTTCAGAATGTCTTTCACATCGTTCAGTTTCAGAAGCGGGTGGTCAATGATGCCTCACTTGACAGCATAGCGAGCCTCTTCCGTAAGTATCTATTCTATAACTTCCCATGCAGAGCATTGAGCTTCGACATGGATGATGGTAAAGGCATATCTAGGTAACCTATTCTTTCCCAGAAAGACCCTTCTAAGTTTAACTCTGTCGGTGGGCATCTTTTTCTTTGGTGGTAGTGGCACACAACCCCTCAAACTCGAGTTCCCTCTACGCAACCTCAAAGTCGCATTTTGGCAGCGAATTATTATACTATATCAAAGGCTTTTCGTTTGCAAGTCCGGCCGGAAGCTTTGTGTAATTTGCCATCTAGGGGCCCGAGCTCAGTCTCTGGGCAAGCGTTGCTTGCCCATACCTTGCAACAAAGTGGTATCCTAAGTGATTTGTGAGCTGAATGTGTCAAAAATGAATAGCGCAAGCAATTGTGCCTTACCTGAGCTGTGACAGGGGTTTGCTCTTGAGCCTGTTCAGCCTCCCCTCCTGTGGTCTGGTCTGGGTTTCCAACGGCGTTCACTGTCTGCGCTCCGTCGGCCACCTGAGCGCCTTCCACAGGCTGAGCCCCAAGAACAGCCTCCGCTGCCCCTGCTGCTCCTGCTGCCCCTTCAGCCCCTTCAGCCCCGCCGAATGATATCTCTCCATCACCCACTACCCTTTGGAGATGTCAGTCTTCGAAGTCCAAACACCAATTTAGCACTTCGGAAGTCATGAACGACTTACAGGGCCGGGGAGTAAGCACCCAAGTTGATGTTTAGAGGTGCAGCACTGGCAAGCCAGGCCACACCAAGGAGTGCAAGTACAGAGCGGAAGTACATCATTGCGAATTAAAGAAGATTGTTTCCACGGAAGAGAAGCAAATAAACAAGACGGTTCCGGACCTATGCAGAATTACAAAAACGATAAATGAAAAAGACAGATCCGGAAGAGAAAGCTGAAAAGAGGCGTACCTAAGGTCTTCTTATTTGTGAATGAGTTTCAGGTACCGTGCGAGCCAAATATTGTTTCTGCTCAGTGATATTCAGCTTTTGCCCAGGGGTTCTGACTAGATGGAGCATGTACGTAGCTGACTCCCCACCAACATGTCGATTGGGTCAAGGGGACGTACGCAAAGTGTGTATGGCAGATGTGCAATGCGATTCCGGAAATCTGACACCCGCACGGTGTCGAGGCTCGGCGGTAGGAGCACAGCACCGTTGCAATGACAGAAAGCACTGCTCTTGCTCAGACAGCTTGGCGGTTCTTGGCCTGATACCTAGCCTTATAAGTGACCAGGAGAATAGATATGCTGCTTCCCATGTTGATACATACGGGCCATTGTAAAAACTGAGTGCCAAGTGTCGAGCCACTAGCGGCGGTACTGGACCCGTGGACCGTGGTGAGCTCGAACCGTGACTCGATCTGACAAGTGAAGGTCAAAGCACCAGAACCTGAACGCATGTGGCGAGTTCAAAGAAATGTGCCTGAATCTAACGTCTACATTTTTTCCCAACCGATAGAGTTGAAAGAGCGTCCTGGAAATCTGTTGTCAATAGCGAGGGGCATCCCTATTGTTTGGTAGAAGAAATGCGTCCTTCTGTCGTCTGAATTGAGTTGAGATCAATCTACCTCTTCAGCATTGGACCGTGGCCCAGACCACAGCTGTCGTCCTTCTGGGATGGGGCAGAGACCCACTGACACGAGACCACGCCAAGCCTCCCCAGAGGCTTGGATCCTCGCCTAAGAGTCTTAAGTTGCTAAGCATGGAAAAATAGAAGCTTGGTTCCTCGTCTATGTGGGCCAAGACCTTACTAAGGCTCAGCATGAACCTGGGCCTAGCCGGAAGGGCGGCACGACTGATTGTCAACAAGGTTTGCGCGCTTTTTCCTCGAGTCTTGTCACGCATTACGTGTGCAGATTCTGGGCAAGCCTCAACTTCGGCGAGAAGGCTATCATTTCATCGAGTCCAGAATCGCCACAATCCACAATCTCAAGGCTAAGTGGCCTGACAAAGTGCGGTATTTCGAACAGACCCTTGTCGAATATTGAGACAAACTTCTAGTACAAACGGAAGTCTTGTTCTTCTGAGCCGCCAGCTGCTTGCCCCCCCCCCGGCCCACAAGGTTGGCAAGCCATAATGGATCTAATTCACGATCGCCCATACTTCGCACTCATAGAGTATGTCGCTCTTGGCTAGGCTGGCAACGCCAATCACAGTATCAGGCGGCCGATGTCCACCCGCGGTCCTGTCCACTTGGTCATGGTCAATAATGTGGTGATTGCCAAAGATGGTAGGTAATAAAGGTAGGGCTGAGCCTACAAAAATCAGTCCAGAGTTGAGCCCAACCACGGTCAACCACATCGGTCCGGTCGACTGCGGGATCACCAATTTCCTTGACGATGTAGTGCTTGACCTGTATGATCGTCGTTCAGTTAGAGACGAACCGCCAAGGCTTTCTGTAACAGACGCCAGGCCACAACTGACTTGCACGATATCTCGCGGCGAGGCTCCAGCCGCGGCTAGACATGTTTGGACTTTGGAGTACGCGATCAATGCCTGCTCAGGCAGCGTTTTTGGGTTGTCAGATCTGGCCGGGTCGCAACCCGTGAGTCCGGCCAGCGTGATGAGTCGCGAAGACGGGAGGAGAGGGGTAATTGCTACGTGGTTGTAGGATGGCGGCGGCGCGGGCACGCCATCTGGATTGAACGTGCGTGGCTTCAGATCTTCAGATTGGTCCATGACTTCCAAGGTAGTTGGTATCTAATGTTGGACACAAGCTCCTCAGACTACAGATCTGGCTGGCGGCGAGAAGAATTGTTGGTGGGAGACCTTGTCGGGCAGTTGACTCACGAGCAATCCGACCTGGAATTGAATGACGACTCTACTGGATCAGGGAAAGTGACGCTGTCGCCGAGTCGTTTGCTTCATTTGTTTGAAGTGGTTAGTCCTGGTCGTCCGATCTTGCTTTAGGAGAAGCATATGAATACCTAAGTATGAGATGCCTAGATAGGCACTTATTACTTATGTGATGAAAAGTATACGCCAACCCTCCCCTGCCGGGCCGGAAAAAGGAGGATTGCGCCCCTTGCTTATCTAAGCATAGTGAGCGTAGGTCAACGTCAAGGTTCACGGCCAACATGATGTTCAGACCTTATTAGTGGCAGTTTTGGCCCTAGAATTCTGCAATTTGAGGCGTTTTGTTGAAAGTCTAGTATAAATCTCAGCTTCGCTAAGCCATCACCTGGCGGGAAGCTAGCCTATGTACGCCAGTTGCCCGTGCCTTGGAGCGACTCAAACTAAACATGTACGGCAACAGTAATGGCCAGCGATTCACATATTCCAAAATTCTACATAGGTAGAACACTTCAAGACGTTCAAGTTTCCATCACACGAGGCCAATGGAGAAGAGTGGTGTCAAGTTTGTTGACGCTTACACATAGCTCCGGAGCGCGAAACCAGACGCGCCGCTCAAGCTCCTCTAGCACGCCACGACCGTATTGTACCAGACGAAGCCGGCATCGGAATACAAAAAACCTGATTCTTGTCGTTGAAAAGACTGCCCCAAGGAGGCATCTACAACTAGGAAACTCGGCTAGGTGCTCCCTAGAAACATACGACCACTTGAGGAGCTGAAGCGGATTGTAGATCATCAATTAATGTATTATGGTGTAGACCTCTATATAAATTGACGTCGAGGCCAGATTATTTGGTTTCCATGTCAGGGTAGATCTGCTTTCCATTTGATGCATCGTCTTCTTTGAACCAGAGGGACCATCCAGAACCTCGACCACCCAGGGAAGCTCGGATATCACTGAACTTGAAGAGTTCTAGTGATGGCTGCAGAAGCAGCCCGAAAGAGAACCTTGACGAAGTATGAGGAGAAGGATACGTATTAGATGATGACACTGTTGAGACGCTACCGCGGTCGACTGCAGTCTGTTTTGGCACAAGCCTACAGGGTCGGGGGTCGCTCGAGTTGTGCAGTCGGAGTCTGTCCTGCAGTCTTTGGAATGGGCAATCCTTTGATTCTGCTGGTTCGGCTTGCTGAACTAGATCGATTTGTGCAGCACGCACTGGGAGGCTGGGGACTCTTGGCGCTGTGGGCAGTACCTCGTCTTGCAAGTAGAAAGGATTGCTGGCGGTGGACATGCGGAATTGATCTTCTTGGTCGACCCTCCTCGATACCGCCCGTCCCTTGCTGCTCCAGGGACTATAACGTGAAAGTCTCTGCGCGACAGAAGGCGGCTGCTGAACCTCATCTTGATCGGTCCAAGGTGCGACTACTTCTTGCTCCTCGAGTGTGCCAGCCACTGGAGCAACCTTTTCGACAAGAGAAGCATTCATATCTGTCCGCGATAGACGATTCTCACTCCCAGATTCATCTGTCATTCCTCGCTGAGACGTTCGCCTTTGAGTCACAAATGATAGAGCGCCATGCCTCTTCAGCTTCTTGAACAACATCACCATGGCTGCGACTATTAAAAGTACTGAGACGCTGCCCACTGCGAGTCGTTAGCGATCAAAGCTATGTCCAGATTTGAATACAGCTTATATAACCTACCAACAATGCCGGCTATTGCACCTGGGGTCACACCTTGTGACGAAGCTCCGGACTGCGAAGGAACTTGATTCACAACTTCAGGAGTTTGAGATGTCGTTGGTTCGAGTGCCGCCACAGGTTGCCCAATGGCTATCGACGTGGGTGGCAAATTGGTTGGCACCTGGGTCTCAGTAGAGAAGGTCGAAGCACTCGTAAGTGGAGATGTAGTTGCTGGTGATTCGGAGGAGGTGCTTGGCATCGGGACAGGAGGCGTGATCGCCGGAGACTGTGGTGGCTGCTGCGGTGGCTGCGCTGATGAAGGGGACGGTTGTGAGGGTGGTTGAGGAGGGGGAGGCCCGGAAGGGGCCTCTGTCGGTTGAGCCTGAGTCTCTGTCGTTTGGCCTGGGGATGACGATGCAATAGTATTCGTAGCCGGGTCAGACGTCGGGGTCTGTTTGGGTGGGCGTGTTTCCGTGGGCTTGTCCGAGTTCTGATTGCCGTTTTCGTTCTGCTTCGCATTTGGGTTCTGATTGCCTTTTCCAGTCTTCCCCTGGTTCTGGCCATTGTTTCCATTGCTATTGTTTCCTTGGTTTTGGCCCTGATTTCCGCTGCCATTATTTCCCTGGTTTTGGCCCGAGTTCTGACCGCCCACATTCTGGTTTGGTCTTGAGGCTCCAGGCGGATCAAAATTGCTCCCTTGGTTTTGGGTCTGACCTGGACTCTGACTGTCCGCCTTTTGGTTTGGCCTCGGGCCTCCAGCCTGATTGAAAGAACCCTTTCCCTGATTCTGACTTTGGCCCCGATTCGGGTCCTGGCCTCCACTTGGCCCTTGATCCTGATTTGAATGCTGCCCACCGTTGTTGTTATTGCTTTCAGCATTCTGCTTTCCATCGAAATCACGAGAAGGGCCTTGGGTACCAGCTCCTGGTGGCGGCGTCGGTGGACGTGGTCCTTCTTGAGCCCGGAAAGCGGCCTCGTCAGGTGGTCCAGGGGACCCCTTCCCCTTGGGACTCTGCGGTCTGCCTGAATCGTCGGAATCTCGAATGGAAGCTACTTGCTGGAATTCTGGAGACTCAGGACGCTGTCTTCGCCCAACTCGATCTGACCGGCTGCTGGACCCCTTGCCACGAGCCGATAGTCTGGCTGCGCGCTCAGCATTCACTGCCTGTTCTCCCTCATTATCAACTGCACCAGATGTTCCATCGATAGCGGACCCTGTGAAGGCCATATTTGCCTTGAAGCCGTTCAGGTTCTCATGGCGTTGTATTCGTTCGGCCGGGGTCTGGGAAAAGAGTCTCTTGCCTCTTCCTCTTCGAAGTACCCCCATGGTATTGTGGAAGAGTGTGTCCTCCCAGAAAGTAAAGAAGGCGATGCTTTGTCCTCATTGAAACGAAGTAAACTTCATGTTGTTTACGAAAAGCAACGAAATGTCGCCTGGAAAAAGTCTCCGCACCTAAAATTTCGTTGTGGATGGAGCAGACGTTCGGGAGATGGTGACGTTAAGAGAGATAGTGTTTTGGAACGTCGGCTCAGCCTGGAGCACCTCAGCCACCGTTCAACCTCCTCTTGGCGATCTTGCATCTAGTATGCCGTGCGGTGTAACCTCAAGATCTTTGCTCATCCTTCTACTGTCGCCAGCATGACCTGGTGATGTCGATTCAAGGGTTGGTGTGATTTGCACCGGGTGCACATCAGATTCCGGGGTTTAACGACCCCACAAACCTGGAATTTCAAAATAAGGTTAAGTGGCTGCTATGGTAAGGGTTGATTGATTGGTCTCTGGGGTAACCCGTGTCAAGGAGATTTAGCCCGAAAACATCGGGCCAAACCTCAAATATCAGTTGAAACGAAACCGTTCTGATTAGCCCAGTGTGACTACCCGGAGATGCACCAGCCAAGGTTCCGAATGGTAAGGTAGGTACTGATCCAAACAAACACCGAGGTGCTCAGTGGCGATCATTACCATAAAAATACTTACTTGGTCCAAATTCCAAAAGAGGCAAACATTTTGCAATGTCATCCGATTCATCTGCCTCAAGAAAAGGAGCTTTGCAGCAGACTTGATCCCGTTGAGACTGTCATCTTATATATCGAACTTCGGATTGCCTAGCGCTCCCGAAGTTAAGACTCTGTTGCGCTGTGTAACTTGCTCTTTGGTTCTCCCCCGGTAGCGAATACCTGACGTCGATGCTATCAGATGGACGAGTTGAACTGCATCTGAACATACCGGACGATACATCTAACTCAATTTTAAGCTCCATCTGTTGCAGTCTGGTTTGATGTCAATTGCCGACTACAAGGTCATTTCAAGGATGGCAAGCAGCTAGTGATGTCTTGTGTGCTGCGAGCCCAAGTGCAATTGCGCCCGTCATATACCCAGATTTCCACCTGCATACCTGTCCACGAAAGGCGAGATTATCCAAATAGTAGATGGTGTGAACTTGAAAATATTCCGAGGCACGGGCCAAACTCTGCTTGGGCCCTCCTTAGGAGGTTCGCTTATTTTTTGGGGGGTACGAAACCAAACCCGGCTACTTATATCGTGTGATATAGCAGGTGTAGAGTTTCGATGCCGGGATTTCATTTGTATGGCAGTATAGTAGCCAAGTAGGATCCCTACTTGCGTGACCAGACCCCCATGCCATACGCCGTAGACTGGATGGCATCTTGACAGTCTCCAAAGACTAGGCAAAAGGGATGACTTCATCCTGAAGGCCGTGGTGGTCATAGTCCCGTGCCAGGTTAATAAGAGAGACAACGCAAAGAGACAGATCGTGTCCGTTGCCAAGCTACCCGCCAGCAATAAAAGTAAAAATTATCTCACCACAAGTCTTGCTGTACTGTACACCTACACGTACTGTACACTTTACAGGTCTTTGTAACAAGAACTGCTCGCGTATGAAAGTTTCCTACGAGTACATAGGCATCACTGACTACCTACCTAGGTAGGCAGGCCTGACAGGGTGTCTTGTTACCCCATTTGATTCCTATGTCTGTTCTGAGTATCCAAAACAAGTCTACTACTATAACTGACTATTGATTTGCTTCGACTCATTGGAATCTTTTCCGCCATTTGACTAATTTCTTGCTGCCTGAGATCAGAAAGTGTATACCTAGGTAGTACACGACATTTTGCTAATATAGAATCTGGCATATCATCTTCATCTTGTCACGACCTGAAAGTTCCCGCTCTTGGCCCGAGCATACCGCGCGCTGCAAGGTGAGGATGAGGTATGATGTTCTGTACATATAAAAAATCACAGCCTGCAAGAAACTATCTCATACTGCCCATCGCCCAAACACGGTATCTTTCGCTCCCCGGCTCCCCCGAGCGTGTGGCATTACAATGATACCTAGGCAATGGTATCCTAAGAGATTCACGACATTGCCCGCTGTATCAACATATGCCCATCTCGGATTCTTTTGATGTCTCAGCTTATTTGACCGCCTTTCCCATCCGGGCCGAATGGAGCTTTTGAAACAACAAGCTGGCTTGATGCATCGTGACCTACCGAGACAAAATAGAGCGGATGTCTCTGATTCTGGAATGATGTGCGTAGGTAGAGGGTAAATAGCACCAATAGCCCAAGTAGCAAGACATCGATGCAAATTCCATCGAGCCACCCCAGAAAATAGAAGCAAATAGTGCCTGCGAGCCTGTGATGACCCAATATACGCAAACTACCGATGTTCCACGTGCTGGTGTACTACCGGACGGCTATGGAGCGGTGAACGCATTCCATTACGAGCTCGATATTGTGCAACCATTGCCTGGAAAACAGCGCCACGAGAATTTGAATGGCATGTTGCGCCACAGGTAACGTTGAACTTTTGGAATACCGAAAAATACGAGGCTTTGCTTGGCATCTGCAGGTGCTTGTGTAGCGTCATGATCGCCAACGTCACTGCCCCAACGGGGCTGACGGAGGAGGGGCATGATTACCCTATCTGGACACCTGGTCGCGAAAGTTTTGTTACGAGAAATTCCTGCGCCTCTGACGCTTGAACACCGACAACTTGTAGATCTCAAGAGATCATTACTATTGTGTCTGCCGGCGACAAAAAGAGATAAAACCCTGGCGTCTGCCCCTCCACACTTCTCAACATTGGAGCGAGAAACTTCTTCAGGCCGCCATCCACTCTCGCACAACTTGAGGTGGATATTGAACTGAAGTTATAACTTCGAAACATTTGCAATATCAATTAGCCTCGTCAAGCTCTTAACATGTGTCGACTTTCCGCTGCCCTGCTGGCTTTGGCCCCTTATGTGCTTGGGACACCATTCTCCCTGACAGAACGCGATTATTCTAATTCCACTTGCACAAACGACTCTACGCACAACTTTCAGTGGCTGGTAGAGGGATTCGATTTTCACGCTTCTTATATTTTCTCGACCCCAGCACATCAGAACTCGTGGGGATACGTCAACTTCAACCTCTCAAACCCTGCTGTACCGGACCTTCTCTTGTCCTGCAGTGCGCAAAGCGATCAGCTGCAAGACTTCTTTTACGGAACACAGTGGTACAAATGCACCACCAATGGAACATCATATGGGCCAGCACCGGCTTCTTTCGCATTCAACAGACCAACAGGGGAGTTGGATATTAACCAGACTTGGACATGTCGAGATCGGGACCCCAAATGGCCGTAAGTACTGAAGCTCAACCCTGCGGTCATCATTCTCGTAAAGACTAACGAATGATCAGAACAACCTTCCATGGCTCTGGCAAAGCAAACTTATCACTGGGATGTGTCACGACAAACTATCAAAACCCCAATTGGACGATAGGTGAAATTTACTCGGATGAGGAGATCAAGTGCTCGCCAGAGACTCTAACGGTGAAGCCCTACCTGATGACCGCAGTGGCATAGGGACTTCGTCCAGAGTGAAAAGAATCTCGGTCAGTGACGCAGTGCTGCAGCCATTCTCAACTGAGAGACACAACGACGCAAACCATCTTTGGTTTGCAATACATGGTTCTTGTCGAACCTCTTGCAACTATAGTCCTTGTGGTCGGACTCGTGATGCGTCCAGGGATATGAACTGAACTTCCAGAGTTGGCTGCATATGGGACGAACTCGCGAACAATGGGGAGCGTGAGCACGACAGAGTTATGGAGTCGGGGGTGCCAAAGATAACTTGATAGAGATTAAATAATGCTTCCATATACATATACAATATTCCAAGAGGCCGATACAATAGTGAAATACTCCGGCCCATGCTATGCAACTTTTAGTGATTGGCTTATCCTGGGAGTGGAACTGCCTACCAGACGTTACCCAGATAGGTAGGTAGGAGGTAGGTTACCAAGTTAGCAGCCAATTTCTCGTCGAACCTACCTTACCATACTGATCAGGTTCATCGTAATAGAATCATCTAACACAGGACAACGACCTCAGGGTCATCTACGCAACATTACGCAGCCTCGTACAGCGAGGAATGCTCTACTAGAACGGAGCCGTATCTCGGCAGCCATAATATCATACCACACTTCATATATTACTTCCGGTACCGCATGACTGGGTGTGCCAGCTATAAAGAAGATCCTACTTTAGTACTGTCCATAGGATTGTAAGTTCAGCCATGAGTGAATATCCGGTATAAAGGCTACAATTCGTTAAAGTTTACATTATTATTCCCAATCATCCTGAGTCTGCCTACCTACAAGCCGACTATTAGTAAGTATGCATTTCCCAGGCTACATTTAAAGATGTTTGGGAGGGAAAGAGTATGAACAATGTTGTAAATCCTTCATGGACTGGTGGCAAGTCTCTGTACCTAGGTAATTCTGGGCTAGTACGGTAACGAAGACAATAACTATAAATCCCTCGCTCTAGGCTTTTCCCCTTGAATCAATGGTATGTGCGTTGTGAATAGCTACAGGAAGGTGATAGGTATCACGAAGGCCTCGACTTAATTCGTTGAAACACTGGCAGTACTTGAATAGTCCTTGATGTACCACCATGAGGTCGAATACTACTACACTATTGTTTCAATAATTGGGCAATCGCACTGCTTAGGTAGAACAGACTCCAGGCTCGCCGCAGTGTGTTCCACATTTCAACGGAAAAATGGCACAGTAGCATGCGACCTCGTTGCCGAGTTCAAAGCGTTGTTCGAGGACTGCCAGTTTTGAGAGGAGCAGGTCAACCTTGACTTATCAGTAAGATCTATCACATTTCTATAGAGAGAATAGTAGGACAGTCTTCATATTACCTCAATGTGTGTCATTCCCACTCTGCAAGCCGCATTTACGGATCCCCATCTGCAACTCAGGTGACCATTGATATTGAGATCACAATCAGAGGCTGACGTCGGCGTTGTGTGTTGTTTGGCCCGAATCTCGGGTGATAGAGGCCAGCAGCAACTCAAATGCTTCTCGCAGGGCTTCTGTGGAGTCGGAGCGAGCAAGACAGAGCTGCATTGGTGTTTGACCTTGATCGTCAGGCGCATTCACATCGACATCCACCATGCGATGTCGAGCCATGACCTCCATCATGGACAAGGTCCCAAAAATGGCCAAGTAATGTAGGACCCCGCGCTTATGTATGTCTATATTTCGGTAGTCTGCGTTATTTTCTAGCAACACGGTGGTGGCAGCACAGGCGTTGCTCGATATGGCGGCTTGGAGAGCACCGGTGCCTTCCCAGTCGCGGTGATTTGGATCCGCTCCATGGCGCAGTAGACATTCCACAAGTACAGCATTATTGTGATAACTAGCAAGATCAAGAGGAGTTGAGTGATAATTATCTTCCGCGTGGACATCTGCCCCGTGTTGTATTAGACAGTCAGCGATGCTTGCTGAATTAGGAGCCGGCGCGAGGTGATGGAGCGGCCGTTGATATTGGTTGGCTGCGTTGACATCTGCACCAGCCCTCAGCAGCTCTTCCACCACTGCAAGGTGGCCATGGGCGCATGCGGAGGCAAGCGGACCCTTGGGCTTCGATCGCGCTGGGACTGGGACTTCGAGGTCAGGCAGAGCTCCAGCTTCTAAAAGCTGTCTGACTGCTTGCAAGTCACCTCGTGCTGCGGCAAACCCCAAAGGTGTGCGAAATCTGATATCATAAGAATTTGCCTCGTCACTTTGAGGTGCAAGCCGCATATAGTCCCGGACGCTGGTGTGTCTCAAACCAACAGCAATTTTATGCAGCTCATTCAGTTGGCAAGTCTCAAACATCTGCTCCATTGGTAATATAGCTTCAAGCCGCGTTCTTGTCGCTTTATCGATCCGTGGGGATGTATAAAGAGTATAGAGGAGAAAAGCGTAGGGAGCCACGCCTTTGTCGTCGATTTGGAAGAGATCCGCTCCCTCAAACAACAGGATCTCTATCAACTCGAATCTGTTCATGGCCACGCAGGTCCAAAGAACACCTGTGCCGTTGTTACCGTTAATGTCGAAAATGGATATTTCTCGCGTCCTCAGTGCGCGCTTTAAACCATCTTCATCACCGCGTGCGATGATGCCAAAGATACTGGTGAATAATGATTTCGAATCCGATGGTATTCGACGAAGAATTCTCAGAACAAGCTCTGGTGATCCAGTCGTATCCGTGAATGAAGCGGAAATTGCTGCGTGGAACAGCCAAGTTGGGAAGCTGTACACAAGTCGCATTGATTTCCCTCTTCGCCTTGTCCTGCAAGTGCTAGAACAACCGCTGCATGCCATGTCTGACTGGGTTCTGAAGTCCAGGCTTATGACCCCGAGCGCAGATTTGAATGCGCTGATGGCCCATACAGCCGGACTCCAACCGCCGTTATGACACCTGCAGGTGCAAAAGCGCTGATTGTTGACCTCACTGGGTTCAACAACGCGGCGAGGTCGATAATGAGGCATGCTCTCAATCATCGAGCTTGACGAAGAAACTGATGCCGCTATACCAGAAAGAGCGCGCTCGCTTATCGAGCTTGAAGAAGTGACGGATGCCGCAATGCCAGTGAATATCAAGTCCACATCATCGACGTCCCTCCCGTTGTCAGTCGGGTGCATTCTAAAGCTGTTGCTTGGAGCTCTTGGTGGTGATTTCGGCTCAATATCATGGCGCAACATCTTCGAATGTTGTTCTAGCACCAAGACTTTTGATGCATCCGCAGACGAGACCCCTTCCATACTCCCAAGATGCTCTCCGGCTAACATCTTCTGTTCTTCGTTTAGGCTGTCATTTGCCAATAATGTTGACCAGGTCCTATCAGGACCAGGTCTGCGCTCCAGTTTCGTTTCAACTTCGGCAGAGATAGAGCTGCGCAATTGTCAGCGCATTAAAAGAGTCTGGCACAAGTTTCACGGGACCACGGCGAGATGTCAACATACACGTTCATCAGTAGCATCTCTCCGAGACTACGCGAGCAGTTGTCACGGAGATCCTTGTGCAACTTCCGAAGCTGGTTTCTTTGAGATGACCATCTCGCCTTCAAAGTCGTACTCGGAAGCTCTTCGACGCCAAATGATCCATCCTCATCAATTGGCAATTTGTCCGGACCATGGAATTGTCCTCCGTGGATGAGCTGGACGATCTTACTGAGTTGATCGAATAATTTTCCAGTCAGTAATAACTCGCTGTGGAATCCCTGAGCAGCCCTCTTTTGTTTGAAAGTTTTCAAAGAAATTTCCTCATGTCCGCAGAAAGTTTCGAGAAGCTCGCGGAGGGCTAGAACGGCGTCCCGAAGGTGGCAAAGCTCAGCAGGCGTTGTGGGAGAAGCCGTGAAAAGGCCTACTAAGCCGTGAAGTTGCTGGAGCACTCCCGAGGCTAGTAGTATAAGACCTTCAGCGAGTGGACGCAGATCAGAGTTTTGCATCGGGCCGGCAGACAGTCTTCGCAACACTGGCGAAGAAAGGGCTGCAGAAGACGGAGCCTTGCATGCTCACCCGGGTGCTTGAGGATTTCAAGCCTGGCTGCCAGAAGCATCGGCGTCCCGAGCGAGATATATGTACAGGGTCTACCCTACAACCCCACTGTACGGAAGTACTAGGATGGCGATACGACCTCACACCTAGGTAGGCGGGTCGGCTGGTACTCAAGTAGGTCCTTTATATCTCACTGATTTGCCACCAGCACCTCATGCAAGTAGCGCCTGGAGGAACGTTGATATCTGATGTGTTTGGTGGAAATAACGCAGTATTTCGGAACCTCTACCCGGAACCTCTACCCTTGTTGACCTAGATCCGGATTCGTCATTGGACCTATACTCGTCTTGTACGCAACGAGCATTCTGGCTGACTGGACGCGAGGCAGTATGAAAAATGCAGCGTTCAACAGGAGCACTTCGATACAAAACTATTTCAGGCCAGTTGGGTTGCGCGCAATGCCTTACATCTTCCAGCGCTTTCTCGGCATCCACCTCCTGCATTCCACCAGGTCCCCTTCACGACGCTAAAGATATTGTTCACTGTCACAAGGTTCTTCTTAGATGTAGATGCACTCCCCCTTTCCCACGGCACCTAGTCGGGCTGGTCTGTCATGTACAACTTGCTGTGTTGAATGGCTAGTCTGAGGTCGACATGATTTGATCTGCTTCTCTTGCCACAGTCGCTCTTCTCGTGGATTCCCAATGGCCTGAATTGTACTCGTGCAGGCCACCTTATTGTTTATCTATAGGCAAATCGATCGAAAGTACCGCACATGAGCACTGACTCTTGAGGGAGAAGGACTCATCTGGATTTCTCATCCATAGCTACCTGAAAACCTAGGTAGGCATGCAGATGCAGATATAGACCCGTCTGATCTTCACGTCGGACCTGCAACATTCGACTCCTGTGCCATGTACTCTGGCAGGAACTCGCCGCCATCGAATGGTTCCCCACTCCCATCGTACGGGCTCAGCTCGTTTGCAGCACCCTTCCAGCCAGCTGCGACCTTGTCCACCACCCCCTGACCTCCAGCACCTACCAACTTCAAGTTTGGCGGTGGGATTGGCACCCACTTCGCCGGATCGCTGTTCAAAAAGCCCGGATAACTGACGCTGCAGTTTATGCTCGCCAGGGTTGGCGGATCACCCGGGTTCTCGTACCCGCTCGCATCTGCCAAGAACTTCCACACATTCGCGCCAACATCATATCGCCCCAAATTCGGCAAGTCCCAGTTATTCTCAACGCTGCTTAGCACACTATAGTGCGTATAATACGTGTCGTCCTCCGTCCCCTTAAGACTCGCGGGGACAGCATTGCCCAATAACAAAGTGGCAATTTTGTTCGGTTGGGAGTAGTCTTCGCTCTCGTCGTAGGTGAGCTGGATCAGGGTCCTGCCGTCGGCAAAGGCATCGTCGGCGAGGAGTGGTTTGAGGAAGGTATGTGCCCACGAGGTGGCGTAGGTCAGGGTGGTGTTGTGGCCGTCGTTGAGCATGTTGGGGGACATGAAGACAAATTGCGGGATTTCGGAAGCGGCGAGGTCGCGATCGAAGTCGTGAAAGGAACCCAGGGACCATAATCGGGTACCGTTATGGAATATCGACTCGAAGGAGACAAAGGGGCTATGGTCAAGAGCTCTGGGTCAGCACACATAATGTCTTCAACCTTGAAGTATAGCTGCGCGAATTCTTACTTGTGTTTTCGTACGTAGTCCCATTTGTCGGTACCACTGCTCCCCTTGCTTGCAGCTCCCATGAAACCAGGCCCCGGCTGATCCTCGAAATACCCGCCAAAGCTGATTCCCTTGGTGTCTAATAAATCGACCACCGTGGACACGTTCTCGGGTATATGTACAACATTATCGTGGTTGAGGCCGAAGTAGTCGCCAGCGATCGAGGCAAGGTAGTTTGGCTGGGAGGGATGGGTATGCGCGTAGTACTTGGTCAAGGAGATGCCCTCGCGTTTAAGGTCGGCGAAATGCGGGTCAGAAATTACTTTGGCGTAATCCTGCAGAGTATGTCAGCCATTAGAGCGTTGTTTTTGAGCGTACTGCAGCAGCCCCAAGTGGAAGAGAGATACATACTTGGTTCTCGAGCCATATCGTGATGAAGCGGTCGAAGGCCTTGCCCCCATTCACAAGCTTGAATTTTTCGCCCGTACCAAGAGCGCGAACCTGTGCGCTGACGCACAAAAGTAGACAAAGAAGAGGACTCTTCATCCTGGCGTCTTCATGCGATGGTCATGGCCGTGTCTGGGTAGAAAAGTCGCTGGTAGAGCGGCAACGTGGAAGAGTGTCGGTTATCCCAGGGATGAAACAGAGTCCGGGCCCCCGGCGTAAGGCTGAGTTTAAGCTCCCACCATTGAATAGTGTGGGCGAGCTTCAATTGCCTCGTCAGTCTACATGCATTGAAGTTGAAGAAATCTGTCAGATCAAGCTGATCATTGCCGACAGACTAGGAGCCGCACTGCCAAGTCACATCCTTGGGATTAACATGCTTGGAGTTTTGCACATTACTGCGCACCTAACGCAGTAGAGTCCAAGGAGACCCACTTCCCCGGATTCTCTTCGTGTCCAGGGGCATGTGACGCATCCCTGCCAGTTGTTTTTGGATATTTCCATTAGGGACGGAGTACTATGATATAAGGTTATTTTCATTGATCCGGAGCAGAATTACTTGTACATGATGGAACATGCAATCAAAACTTGGCTTGCGCACATCATGTTCGGTGGTCAAGAATAAGGGGGAAAAAACCTGAATAATTGAAACCTAGGTACTATGTAGCAGCTCTTCGTTCTTCTTTTTATTTATTTATTGGCCTATCCTTTCTTTTTGCTCATTTTTCCTTGCATTTTTTTCATGGGCCCTGACTGTCATTTGGCAGAAGGGCCCTGACGGGCTATGAAAGCGCGAATTTTGGTGATTTACTTGTATCAAGTGATCTGGCGGGGCTACCTAATCTCGTCGCCCCGTAATAAAGTCTCAATTGTGGTCCATAAATAGCACGTACCCAAGTCCAAGTGGGCTCATCAATTGCTCAGTGAATTGTTCAGCCCACATCTTGCACCCCTAAGCTTTCCCTCCCACGACGCGTCACGGTCTTCCATGGCCGATTTCGCTTCAGCTGTACAGCGCTATGATTTACGGCAGTTGCCCACGTTAAAGCGACGCAGGTCGATGTCTAATAAAAATTGTTCCCCGTGCAGGGCCAACCCGCCACAGTTCAGCAGCGGGCAGTAAAGTGACCTCGGCGACCGAGTCAATCGCCGAGTCTTAGGTGTCAAGCACTATGCCGCTAAATTGCAAACAGGAAGGTCGCCGTTTTAAGCTCACCCTACGGCCAGGATGGACTTCAGCTTGCCTGGCCTGGACGGTGCGCAGTAATGGACCTCAATATAAACAAACTGCCTTAGATTGGTTTGGGTCCCGATCCGATGTGAAAACTTGGAGCGTTTATGTTTCGATCAGCATGGCGGCCACGCAATTACCCCAGGCTCGTGCAGCCTGCATGGCAGCGAGGCCCAGCGAGAGATATAGAGTAGCGTGGAGACAGTGGCACTGTCATGGTCTCGTGCACAGGCGTGACGTACCTATGTACCCATTCTGAGCGCAGCAGAGCCCAGCCAGGCCCAGCAGCTAGCTCGTAGGACCGACCTCGCTCGGAGAAGCTGGGGTCCTGTTTCAAAGCCGGATTGATGATGAGGTGCAATGGGTGACTTGAATAATGACTTCAGTAGTAAGCCCGATGTCGAAGGGCTTCTGTATCTCATCTGCTATGATCGAGAATTTTCTCCATCCGAGGAGCATCAATGGCCTGACTTTTCAATCTTATCAGATCATCTCGCATCTGTCTACTCGCCTGATGCAAGACGCCACCCAGTGCGACGGCTCCGCATCTTGGTGGTCTCAATCACTGTTTGGCTACGGCAAAAGCGTGCCGTACTCACCGTGCGAAAACTCAACCTGCCTCGTACTTACGATCTCGGTTTCCGCGTGAAGCCTTCTCCGAATCCGACGACATCTGGTCGTCAACACTGTTCAATATGAGTATCAGTCACAAATCAGACGTCCCAGACACGGTTCGAACACTATCAGAAACACCTCGCGGAGATCTACACTCCTCGCCCGCCAACACCGACCCTCACTCTGGCGAAGACGACGACGACGGTAGCAACAATGGAAAGGACGAGCCCGGCCAACCTCCGAGGAAGAGGCAGCGCGTCCGCCTCAGTTGCCTCGAATGTAGACGGAGGAAACTGTCCTGTGATCGGGGTTACCCGTGTGAGCGCTGTCTGAAATCCGGGACGCCCGATCGCTGCAATTATGAGACCAGGCCGGGCCTCGCGCCGTTGCCCAAACCTGCTGGCCTCCCGCTTTCTCAATATGATGGTCGTCTGTCGTTGTCCAACGACACTCTCGTTCGCAAGGACGGTATCCGAGACTTTGACCGCATCCGTAGGTTAGAGGTGGAGCTCATGCAGCTCAAGAATCTACTGGTCAGCAAAATCGGTGCTGATGGCAACCTCAATCTCGACGAGCCGCAGAAGGCTGCCCAGAAGCCAGATGCGGGATTGGTTCCGGAGCCTAAGCTACCCGAGTTCATGCAGTATGGACATGATGCAGACAACGAGATGCGCTTCTTCCGAGGCAAGGAATTCCGCACTCGGTACTTTGGACCTCACAACGCCTCCATGGCTTTCAGCCAGTTGACAGGTCTGTCCCCTTTCATGAAGGAGACTGCTGAAGAATGGCTGAAGCCACTTCACGTTGCTGCCCGCACCAAAGACAAGTCGCACCGGAAGGCGGAGCTGCAGGCCTTGTACTTGGAGCCTGATCGCGATCTTGAAGCTCTGTTGCCGTCCAAAATGGAGACCGACATTCTCGTTGCTGTATACTTGGATCAATTCGAGCAGCTGCACAGAATCATTCACATTCCCAGTTTCAAACGCGAGTATGCTAGATTCTGGGACCCCACTGAGGTCCGCCCTGCTGCCATGACGGCACTCGTGCTTTCCATGATGTCCGTATCTAGCTGCCTACACGGCAACACCTCTTCGCCACCAAAATTTCAGGGCATGGTCTCCTGCGCTCACAAGACAGCTGAGAAGTGGATCGCGGCTTGTGAACAATGGTACAGTGTTCAGAGCCACAAGCATCGCCGTCTCATTCACTACCAAATTGCTCTACTACTCTACCTTGCGAAGAGGGTCAATGGTATCAAGAAGAAACGCTTTTGGACGCACGCTGGACTTCTCACACGCGAAGGTATATCTCTTGGACTGCATCGGGATCCCGATGCCATGATCGGGGCGAGTAAGAACATCTCACTATTCAACCAAGAAATGAGAAGAAGGCTGTGGTCGACTATTCAGGAGTTTGATTTTCAGGCGTCATTCGATAACGGGCTTCCAACTATTGTCACCACACTTCATATGGACGCTAAGCCGCCGCGGAATATCAACGACGAGGACTTTGACGAAGACTCGAAGGAACTGCCAGATTCGAAACCCATTACACAATATACTAGTGCTTCCTTTCAGCACCTGTGCCGGCAAAGCCTCCCATTACGATTAGAGCTGAGCAAACTCCTTGCCGGTCCACCCGACGATCTCGCCTACGAGGAAGTGATCCGCTACACGAACGAAATTACACAGGAAATCGATGCCTTACCATCATGGGATACGTCAGCTAGCATGGACAAAGACGGCTCACCTAAACCGCTCCTGGCATACACCCTCCTCCACGTCCAGCTGCGTCAGTACATCATGCCGCTGCACCAGCCATTCTTGCGTATGCGAAAGATCAATTCAAAGTATCAGTTCTCGGAGGTCATGTTCTACAACGCCGCGCGTGACATGGTTCTGCTGCACGACAAGCTGACCGAGTGCGGCGTGCGAACGCTCAATTTCCTGCGCGAAGACTCACTGACCCTCGCCCTTAACCTCACGTCCGTGACGATGCTCCAGTCCCGTGGTTCGACAAACATGATCATGGTCAACAGCCAACACACGCTCAACCTGCTGGAGAAGTGCCTGCAAATGAAGGAGGACCGGATTCTGCGGTGCGGGAACAACGAACCTTGGGGATACAGCATCATGTGCGCCGCATTTGGGTTATTGGAAACACACCTGGGAATCAAGGACTCACAGCAGGCCAAGAGTTCAAGCGCAGAGAGGTTCATCAATCTGCATTATCGCCTGATTGCGGGTCAGGATCCACCCACGATGGGGCCGCAGCAACAGCAGCAGCATGCCATGGCGCAACATGCCCAACATCACCAGAATGGAGGCGGGCCGTTGCAGCTGCGTCCGGAACAACCGAGCTTGTTGGATAGGGCCAAGAGCATCACGCCATTTATGCAACCCAACGGGGTCCATGGTGGTGTGCCCGGAGTAAATGGGGAGGTGAATGGCCCAGGGATACCAGCTACGCCGTGGTGGCTGGCGGCGGCGGATCCTGGTGTGAGTACATTTTCTATTGCGCGTGTTCTCCCTCTGTCTTGTTCTACTTGCTTGCGGTGCAATGCCCACGATCATTCGGCAGGCAAACCACGTCTCCCCCGCCTTTTTAATACATATCATATATTGCTGCCATTGTCTTCTCAACTCATGTCGATCGGAATGCTGACTGAATGACGCGGGTAGTTGCAGGCACAGTCCGTTGTGAATCCGGAGTTGAATATGGAGGTGCTGGGAATGAATTTGAATGATCTTTGGGCAGTGGACGCTTGGGAGTACTAGGAGTGTCCAGTGGCAAGGTAGTCCCTTCTCTTTTTTTTTTCTCCGCGGAGGGGGGGGGGGGTCCCCGGCTTGTTTGATACCCTACTTCCTTGAATTTGCATGGTAAAGGGCCACCGGAAGCTTTTCTTGACTTGGACCGTTTCGGGCTTCAGTATAAAGAGTTGCAAAAATAAAAGAGATGACTTGTCTTTTGCGGGGGCGGGGCGGTTCTGGTCCTCATAATTATACTATCGCTCCCTCGGTGCTCCACAGACACGTTGCTATTCTTGTGCGTGCCATTGAAGACACCTGAGAGCAAGTTCGAATATGAGCCCATCTGCAGCGGATCCTATGCAGGACATTGAACCTTTCTTTTCGAGGTTACCTAGGAACCTACCGAGGCGGTGAAAGATGTGTATCCAACATTATACATGAGAAAATCGAAGGGATTTGATGAGCTGCAGCAGTATGAATGGTCACGAGAAATCTGGAGTCTCTTGGCTCTTGGAAAGGCATTGTGTTCTTGCCACACTGTCTGTTCTCCCATTTGGGAAGGAGACTCCCTTCTAGGCGGTCTCAGCTTGTTCACATAGCACCTTCCAACACATGAGTCCATGTTTATGTTCTGCTCTTGCCCTGAGACATCATTGCAGACATCAGCATGGTGCAAAGCTGCCTACTCGTCGTTGTTTTTGTTTGCGTCTAGTCAAGATTTCGCATCTCGGCTGCATCAGCATCAAGGCCGTCAAGGCTGTCAAGGCTGGAGGCTCAGGTAGAGCCGTCCTCTCTTTTCCAGTCTAGGTCCTCACCTTAATTTATGGCCTTCTACTCATCCGCATCCTCATCTGCCAGCCATCCTCTTTCTGCCCGTTTCGCTCGCTTCTAAGTCTCGGCTCATGACCATGGCCATTCTCTGTTGCTGTCCCCAACTCCTCCACAAGAGAAGGCATGGAATCGACGAGGTTGTTACTCAAGATGATGGGCCGCAAGGGCTGCCCACTCGTCCTCCCCCAGCTAGGCTGCCCCCTCCGATTCCCAACGGTCTAGCTTTGTCTCCTCAGTCTACGGCAGATCGGTCCTCTCTGACGAATCCTCTCCCTTCTACTGAGGCAGATGTCTCAGTGCATCTTGCTGAGCTGGTCATGGAGGACTCGGAAGACGGCATTTGTGACGATGAACTGGCCCATACCGCGAAAAACAGAAGCACCAGCACACTGGAGGCTGTCAAGGCTCGCATTCGCCGTCACCTCTCTCTGGACTCCATTCCCGGCCAGAGTGAAAGTGAGGAACAGATCGCCCGCCGCGCCGAAGTGAAGCGACTCATGCGCAAGAGGATCCAGGAGGAGCTTCAAAGCGAAAATAGTCCGGTTCTAGGCGGGTCTTCCACGCTGCAACATCCTGCCGCTCCCTCTGTCGCCTCTGTCACTGTTCTTGGCAACGGACCGAGAGACACGATCGAGTTTACCGTGGACGAAGTTACCAAGGATAAGGAGGTTCCGAGGGGCAGGATAGCTGAGCTCTCCGACTCTTTAGATAGTGGAGTCCGACACAACTTGACAGTGGCTTGCAAGCGATCAACCCATTCCAGCGACAAGGAGAACCGCCAGGTAGAGAGCCGCACCGTCAACTTGCGCGATTGGGTCGAGGATGATTTGCAAGCAACTGAATCTGGTTATCACAAGCATTTCCGGAAGCGCAGTTCTTTGCCTGAAATACCGGTTTCTCCTCAGTTGAAGCCTGTCCGTACCGCCAGCCTGCACGATGCTGCAGCTCTGGCTTCTTGGCGACTCTCCCTAAGTGCGGACAGGCTGGTTGACCTGCTCACTCCCGAAAAAACCCGATCCCTTTTTAGACCGGTGGTCACCCTTGCTGACAGTCACGACGCAGTTCAAGTGAGACCAGACGATGAGAATCATTCTAAATATGATCGAATGACGTCGTCACCTATCGCCATAGATAGTGCAGAGGCCGCAAATAAGGTAGCAAGCCGGCGAATTTCCCTTGATTCCAATCATCGGGGCAGATGTATTCCAAAATCCAGCTCTTTGGTGCGGGACGAGTCGCCAGTAGGTTTGTGGCTTCGCGCTCAAAGTCAACAATTCCGTCTGTCTACTGCCTCTCCGCGCCAGAGCGAGCTGATATCCGAAGACGGGACCGACAGCCATGTCCGTGTTAGTGCAGCTGATCAGCCGCGTGAAATTGATGTTCTTCATACGCAGCTAGAGTACTCCAACTTCTCACGGTGCTCCCGCAGTACGCCTTGGGAGCAAAGGGCAGCGGCTACTGCACTATTGTTCGGTGCCGAACCGGTGGAACCGCTTCCACGAGACCCAAGTGGCACTCCTCCTTATGGGGCATCCTTGACTTCAATAAATTGTGAAGTCTCTCAGACACCAAGAGCGGTGGACGCTGGTGGGCCCTTGCAAAACGTCGTCCGTAGAGGCTTTGCTGGTATAAGACTACCTTCTTTCAGATGTGAGCTCACTTGCTGGCTTCGTGCCTCTCAAATTGCTGATTTCAAGGCAGGGCATCAATCATCCAGCAAAGCACCGGAAGAATCGAAGCCCGATCCACCCCCGAAGCCTCGCCCCGGCACTACTGATACCCCGAGTCTGGTGCTTTCCCACACAAGGCAGACGACATTGGACACTGGTTCCGAGACTTCTAGCTTTGTTCGTCGAGAAGCTGAGCTTCGTACTGTGGAAGAGCGTTTTCGGGACTCTCACCTCCGGAACAAACCCCTTGTTTTCACCGGGAGCAGGTTCCAAGAAGTTCTTAGCGATAATCCTCGCTTCGCAGCAAGAAACTCGCTGCTTTCCAGACTAGAGCTCAACTTGCCAGTTGATTTCGATATTTTCGTTGAGAAATTTGATGGAAACAACTCGGACCACGGTCATTTGGCATCTGCTGCGGCTCGAAAGTCGAACAAACGAAAGAGTGACAAGCTGGACGCCCCTGATTCTGGCCATCTCAGAGTCCCTTCTATCGATTATGACAAGTCCAAGTCTACCGTAAAGGGACCAAGCCTATCAAAGGCCAGAAATGGTTCTTCGCGTGCCCGTGGATTCTCTTCTTCGAGGGACGGTGATGAAACCGCTGAAATGTGGAAGCGTGCACTCAGGGCAGAGTCTGTTTCAACCCCCGTGAGATGCAGCACGTCACCTCAACCAGTCGTACCTCAACACTCTCCGCCAGCTACGAAAGCTAATAGCCGACTTCCGCGGCCTCCATGTCCGTCAGAGAGGGGCGGCCTCAGTGGTGACGACTCTGTTATGCATTCTCCGACTTGCACCGAATTGCTGACACAAATCGACGAGGAAGTTTTCCGGCAGTCGCTAGTCAGATCCAATATCATCCTCGAGGAATGGGGCCGTCAGCTTGGAGAACAAGATCGAAGGCCCACGCCAAGGACTCACAGTCTGCCTTTCGAGTCCCGTTGTATCTACAGAAATTCGATAACACCTCCTGCTTCTTGGGCAAAGTTTCCTTCGCATAACCGCGAAGAACGCAATGCTATTGCTGGTGAGCTTGATAGCGTGAAGCCGAGGGATTTTGCGGTGAGAGAGGTTTCTGCTGTTGGTGGTATCATGTGGACAACAGACAAGGTTGAAGATGGCACCCCAAGCCACAGGAGCGTTGTTCGATCCGTCTCAGACAGATTCACCCAACCTCTTAAGTCTCGTTGGAGCAAGCTCGTTCCCAGATGGGCTGGGACGAATGTTAAGGATAAGTCAATATTTGGTGCCAGGCGAAGCAGTATCCAGGCGTCTGGCGACTTGGAATATCCCGAACTTGAACTTCTTCCCACCGCTGGTGGATACAGAGAGCTCCTTGCTCTAGAGAGGGAGATCAACGAAATGAAGGGAACTGTTGAGCCAAAGATATGGTCATCCTCGGATGAGTCTGCCGTTCCTGGAAACAGAAGTAGCCTCATTGAAAAGATGAATGGAGCTCTGCAGCATGATGGGAGCTCGGACACCGATGACCTCAAGCCCCGGCACATGGCTGATTCCATTGAAGCCCAAGCAAGCCCGGCCGGAATTCGCCTGCCAACAACACCGGCGACTCAGGCTGCTTTCCCGGACTGTATGCATTACAAAGACTTGACGGATTCTTCTGGGGAGAGATATGTAACGCCATTCACACATTTCTCTCCATCACGGCCACTTACGCCACAGCCTACATTCCAACCATTCGCAGCATCGAGCACTCCCGGATCTACCGCAAGCAGTTCCTCCATGGTCAGACACACCAGTCTGTGCGTCCGAAACAAGACGTTTGATCCCATGATGAAAGGCACTCAATTAGACTCATCGAATGGCCGAAGAAACATTCGAAGACGATCAGCCCCGCCCGAAAGTCCTGAGTTCGACTGAGGCTCGGTGCCAACGTGTAGGGACGAAGGGCTTCGAAAAGGTGTCTCACAACGAACGAAGTCAACGACAACCACAACGCTGTTGGATGCATGAATATCATGGACGTTGTTCTCTATACTTTCGCATGCACATTCGCAGACCATCACATTGTCTTGTTTGCCTACTAGGGCTGGTAATATTGAACAAGGACCTCTGGATGACTGTGGCATATGTATAATTCATCAGGGAAATACAAAGATTGAGAGCGGGACCGAAGGTTTGAGCCCCGGTAATTTCTGAGCATCACGTTACGATTATACTGCAGCTGCGTCTTGTCTATGGATAGACACTTTAATCAAACACTTTGGAGCCTTGAAGAATTTCTCTTTGACAGGAGATGAGATACTACGAAAATGTAGCCGTCGCCCTTGCCCGCTGTATAGATTCGCCATAGCTACCGTGCTAAGAACGAAGGTCTTTTGAATGCCTTGCTTGGATGGCTGGCTGTCTGTTTTCGAATGGACATAAACTCGGCACATGACCGTTTTGATCATGGTGCATACCTAGGTGCCTAGGTAGGTCATCATTTCCTAAGGTAGTTACTCACATATATTGGTGGTAGCTTGGTGTATGTTCTCTCTGTGTAAATAGGTAGGTACCAAGGTAAGTAGGTAGTATTTGTCAACTCCGTGCCGCCATTTAGCACAACTTTGTGATTGCAGTCCAATGGTCATTGGTGGCTTGTTCTCAGCCCTATTGCTTGCATATATCTACTTAGGTCCACACCATCATATCCGCAATTCCGTGGCGTCGGGTGTCAGCCGCGATGGGGTCCGGACGTGTTGTCCCATCAAAGTTGGCTATTGCCTCCGTGGGAGTAGCAGCTAGACAAGTCAACATCGGCTGCATTCTTGATACGCGGCGTTTTGAATTGGGCGGGAGGTCAGACTGACGAATCGATAATGTGGCTGCTCCGACGGTTCCGAAGCTGCTGCTGGAGATTGGTCTGACGGAATTCTGATCCTCGAGACCGCGATCCCAGGGCTTGACTCTTCGCCCGAACATGTTCCGAGATGACCCTGTGCCAGTCAGCACACTAGCTTACAGCCTCGTCGGGAACGACGGATAGCATGATTCGTGCCTTTTTCTGCGTGGCTGTCTTGCACCACTGTGGCAGTTTGCAGATCCCGTTCAGAGAAACACCTGGTCGATGATATTTACAGTCATACGCGCTGCAACTACTATGGGCTGACTTCGAAGACTGCACATTCGTCAGCCACCTACAGACGTGTTAGTTTTCGTAAGAACCCTGCTCAGAGGCTTCCATCTCACCGCTAGCTAGCTGTAAGCTCTGAGGTGAGACGGCAACTGGGTGACTCTTCAAAGATGAGGAGTGTAACCGAGTAGATGATTCGAGGATATTCGAACAAGCTGCGGCCGCAGCTGAAAGTAGGAGTGGTACATGGATTGAGGTCGTCAACTGTGAGAGAATTCGCATGGTGTAAGTATAAT
The DNA here is from genome assembly GCA_027946555.1 of Gnomoniopsis sp. IMI 355080. NCBI lineage: Eukaryota > Fungi > Ascomycota > Sordariomycetes > Diaporthales > Gnomoniaceae > Gnomoniopsis > Gnomoniopsis sp. IMI 355080. The sequence continues at coordinate 16,961 of JAPEVC010000045.1, read as the reverse complement.
AGACTGCCCTCATGCGACAGATGTCTCGGCTCCTCTCTTCTGTCTTGTCTTGTCGATGTTTGGACGCATTGTGTTGTGCATATTGCCACAAAGTAGCAGTCAACATGGGCTTCTTTAAATCGTGCATTGATGCGCTTCTTTCATTAGCTTCTTTCAATAGCTTTAATCCCTACGATATTTCCACACAGCAACCCTTCTTCAGCTCCAGTGATGCCGTTCTAGCTCCCATTTCGGAGTTATCGACAAGCACCAGCTTCACACCGAACAGTGCCTCGCCTGGTTTTACATGTGTCTACCCCAAGAGGTGGAAGCCTTGCAATACGGCTTCGAGTAGGGACTGCTGGCTGCAGGACACACAATCCTTAGATGAGTTCGGGGCTTATTCGCAGATAGACATACATTCTGATTGTCAGTGTCCCACACTTGAATTTCGTTGGAAGAATAACACTGACACTGTATTCAGATGAGACTGTTGTGCCTGAAGGGATTCAACGAGAAGTGAGTCTCGAGCTTAACATCACATGTTTTGCGGAGTATAATGGCTAACGGTCCTGCAGTACTGGCTTGAGGTTGATGGAGACTTCACGGTATGTCGTCCCAAAAAGTTGGGAGTATCTTCGGTTACCTAATAAGCTCACTCTTGAGTAGATCGATGCAGACGGTTTCAAGAAGACCAGTGGGAAGGTCTTCAACAAGACGTACCCAGGACCCTTGATCGAAGCGTGCTGGGGCGACGAACTGATCATCCATGTCAAGAATAACTATGATGCCAACGGCACCACCATCCATTGGCATGGCATTCGTCAGCTTGGTACTACGCAAATGGACGGTGTCAATGGCGTGACGCAGTGTCCCATTGCTAAAGGGGACTCCTTCACCTACAGGTTCAAGGCTATGCAATACGGACATACGTGGTATCATTCACATTACTCACTTCAAGTAAGTCATCCTCTTGCCAGGATTCGAAGAGCGGGGATTACAGAAGCTGAAAACATGGCAGTATCCCGATGGTCTTGCTGGTCCGCTTGTCATCCATGGTCCCTCAAGCAGCAACTGGGATATCGACCTTGGTCCGGTCTTGATCCAGGATTATGTCCATGATTCGGCCTTTGTCCGTTATGACGTTGAGATAGCGGGCGGACTCGCCTTCGCAGATAGTCTCGTTGTCAATGGGGTCGGCCACGATCCTCTGACTGGCACTGGCCGGTATTTCAATACGACTTTCACGAAGGGGAAGAGGCATGTCCTTAGGCTGATCAATGGGTCCGCGGGAACTCACTACATCTTCTCTATCGATGGCCACAACTTGACTGTCATTGAAAATGACCTGGTGCCCATTGAGCCATACGTTACGACCAGTTTAAGTATTGGTATTGGTAAGTACTTGTGAGACCCTGACGTGCCGCAATCACAATTATTGACCAAGTTCTGTTCCAGGCCAACGCTACATGGTCATTGTCGAAGCAAACCAAGAGCCTGGCGATTACTGGATGCGAACACACCCGGCTGATGGCTGCAACGCCTTCACTCCCGAACTCTGCGCCCCCAATCCCGGCACATGCAGTGTCTCTGGGATGACACGTCCATTCAATGTGACGACTGGCATCGTCCGCTACGATGCAAGCAGCGAGGCTGAACCAACCAGCACGCCGTGGGACTACGGCACCGCATGCCTTGACGAGCCTTACGAGAGCCTGAAGCCCGTGGTCCCTTGGGTCATTGACCGCCACCCAGCAAACGAGATCACAGACAGCAGGTTTGCGGCTGTTCATCAGAATGTCAGCAGCTCGATTGAGACGGGCGGTTATGCTCACTGGGAACTGACTCCGGACTTCCTGTGGCTGGACTTTGGTAATCCGTCGATTCTGAATATCGACAATGACACGTATGACCAGGAGCCCAACTTCCACATTGTCGATGGTAAGTGAATTCAATATTCTGCTTGTGGGCCCTGAACTGACTTTCATGATTTCTCTTTACAGACGACTTTGACTCGGGCTACATTTTCATGATTATCGAGTCCTCGACCAATTCCACAATTGCCTTGCCACCTAATGTGACCAGACTGAATGGTAAGTCACATTTGCATCCTGATTAGGCCCATTTGAATCATCTACTGACGTTTTTTTCTTGTGAAAAGTGGCGCACCCACTTCATTGGCACGGCATGGATGTTGTCGTCCTTGCGCAGCAAAACACAACCTTTGACCCAGTCAACAGCTACAAAACGTTCAACTTCATCAACCCTCCAAGACGTGATGTTGTGCTCGTGCCGGCTGGGGGTTACATTGCCATCGCATTCAGGCCGGATAACCCTGGCGTGTGGTTGTTTCATTGTCATATTGCGTGGCATGCTTCTGCTGGTGAGTTTCTTCTAGACGGCACTTGTCTTGCGAATTCAGTTCGTGGTATACTGACAAATGAATCGTCCATACAGGTCTTGCTTTGCAGATTCTCGAACGACAGGGTGAAATTATCAACTCTCTAGGTGGGCCAAGTGCGCTTGCGGAGACAGAGCGTGTCTGTCGGAATTGGAGGGAGTACAATGCTAAGCACCCAATTGATCAAGAAGACTCTGGCATTTAGTGACTGTGAGCCAAGTCATCATGATTTGAAGATACGAAACATGTGGTATTTGAGATTTGCCAAACAAGAGAATGGAACAGGTAAATCCGGAGGCAATAAGGCGGAAAACTCCTATAGACATGTATGGACACAAGGCTTAATAAGGTCTAATGTAAGTCGCAGCTTTGAGAATATATGGAATGTAACGCCGCGAATTATCAGAGCTTTTTGCCCCAGTATTTCAACTAGTAAGGCTTCGCATCAATATTAAAGTATATACTGTAGAGTGCCGTGTCTTCTCACTGAGGCAATGGAAAACAAGGGAGATAACATGTCCTCTTGGCTATAGTTGATGCAGGTGCGAAGACCTCGGCTTACCTCAAGATCTTCAATTTTTGATGTACCAATGCGAAGTGACTACCTAGCAATTTAAGACAAGGCTGAATAATTGAGCCAAATGGCTGGCAGAGAATAGAAGCAAGTCAAGACTTGTCAGCCGTGTTGTTCGTTGGAACAGCATGTGCCTCGAGTCACGTCATGACGTACGGGTGCTCGGGCCATTCTCGGCAAATCATACCAGAAGACCTCATGCATTCGCCCCCTTCCCCCCCTGATTTGCGTTCTTGCACGCATTACCGCGGGCCGAGACTTCAGTTAGCGGATGGCGGATTACGGCGGCAATTCAATAACATCCTTTTCTGTCTCAGAGATACTTCCCATCGTGTGGATTCGGAGTTCATGGCAATGTTGACATGACATCTTGGTCCCTGCCAAGACTTGAAGTGACATAAAGGGAAAATACAATATATGACCAAAGCAAAAAAAAAAAAAAGAAGAAAAAAAAGACTGAGAAGAGCAATGGCATGAACGTTGAAGAGATTGCTAGAGGGATGAGGCTGGGGGTAGCGAATACTATCAGCACGGTAGTTGTGTCACTAATTCTTTGAGGTGCTGGAAGGACGCCTTCTGTTAGAGACTGATAAGGGAACTGTGATGGGTCTAACCTTGGCTGGACAAACTAGGCAAGCTGGGGCAGGGGAGAAACCTGCGCTAACTCATAGGCATCATCAGCCCATAATCGGCCCACCCTAACGATGCGGTTTTTTATCTAATCACTTGCAGTCACTATGCCACTTCAAGTCGGAGGTACTATAGGTAAGGTAAGGAAGGCTAAGGTACTGTGTGTAGGGACTGGGGAGACTTTACGTTGAGCCAGAAAACCAGGCCAACGCTAGGTACCTCCGCACCGAATTCACAGAATACCTACCCGACCATGCATTCATTGTATTGGGCTGCTTGACCTTTGCATGGAATGCACACCTGCTGCACCTACTTCCTGGGACCATCCAGCCCGCCCCGACCGACCCTTGGAGTCCCTTGAGAGAGAAGCCATTTCTTGTCAAACCACCCTTCTTGCACCTTGCACCTACGGTCGCAACCTTCGTTTGTTTCTCTCTGCAGTTCTCTGCCTTTGTCTGTGATTGATCTGCAAGTCTCCTTGCTTTCCAGACAGAAAACACTCTGCACAATTCCAACTTGCGCAATCGAACCATTAGGTCAAGCGACAAGAAGCGCTCTCCCTCAGCGTTCGATCCCCTGGACGGGGCCGATCGATGTAGGTCCGCGTCCGCCATGTCGCCCGACCCGCCGCCTGGCACTGGCAATGGCCTCCACCATGGCCACCCCCACGACGACCTCGACGACCATGTCCAGCGCCAACTGCACACGGAAACTCAGGATGCCTTCCAAGTCGGCAATGGCGATGACGCTTCGACCATCGCAGTCGTCGACCCCGACTCCAATCCCAGCAAACTCGGAAACCACCCCTCTAAATCAACGACCACCGGCCTGCATTCGCCACCCGATAGCAACAATGTCGACGGCAGTACCGACTCGGAGTTGAGCGACCTCGACGAAGCAATCGCTAATGCAGACGACATGAAGCTCGACTCTCCAGATTCTCCCGCCACCATCGCACACGACGCCGACCCCACCCGGCCTTCTGCGACAGATGCAAATGTACCGGCACCTGACCAACCTGAGCAGGCTCCAACACCAGAGCAAGACGAGGACATTGGAGAGGTTTTGCCAGACCACTGGTCTGGCAATGTACCTGTCTTCAAACCCAACATGGATCAATTCAAAGACTTCAAGAAATTTGTATGCTGCCCTGCACTCGCCTTAGTTGCGCATGTGCTCGAGTACGCTGTATACTGACGCGCAAATTACACAGATGGCCGCAGTCGATTCTTACGGCATGAAGTCGGGCATTATCAAGATCATTCCTCCGGACGAGTGGAAGGACTCGCTTCCCGATCTGGACCACCTCGTAAAGCAAGTTCGAGTCCGCGAACCCATCAAACAAGACATCATGGGCTCCAACGGCACCTACCGCCAGGTCAACATTCTACACCAGCGATCCTACAATATTCCCCAGTGGCGCCAGCTTTGCGACCAGAGCGAGCATCAGCCTCCTGCCCGGCGCGGCGAACGTCGTGCGAATGCGGTCCCCGACAAGCCCAAGCCATTGACCCGATCCCGTCCCGCCCCCGCTGCAAGCAAGCCGAATACTTCCTCCGCCAGCACCACTCGACGCGGCAGAGGCGGTAGGCGAGGTCGAGGTGGCCGAGGTGGCGGGCGTGGAAGGCCCAGGAAGAATGTAGTGCCAGACGACTCTGATGACGACGATCACCCCTTGACACCCGAGTCCCCCGCACCTGCTGAGGACGAGGTCGTTGACTCCGTGGAACAAGATCCTGGCGTGAAGGAGGAGGACGACTGCGACGAGGTGCCACCCAAAACGACTGGGTTCAGCAGGCAGGCGAAGCCCAAGGTCCAGTCCACTTCGGCCCGTCGGAAGTACAGCAGGCGCGAGGGTTCGGCCATGATCGACGAGAAAGCTTTCGAGAACTTTGACTATAACATGGATATATCCGACTACACGCCAGAGCGTTGTGAAGAATTAGAGCGCACATACTGGAAGACGCTCACCTACGCCACCCCTCTTTACGGTGCAGACTTGATGGGTACTTTGTTTGATGAGTCCACTGAGCTTTGGAACTTAAACAAGCTGCCCAATCTCCTGGACGTACTTGGCACAAAAGTTCCAGGTGTCAACACGGCCTATCTCTACCTGGGCATGTGGAAGGCCACTTTTGCTTGGCATTTAGAGGATGTGGATCTTTACAGCATCAACTATCTTCACTTTGGCGCACCGAAGCAGTGGTACAGTATTTCTCAAGCTGACGCTCGCCGATTCGAGGCTGCCATGAAGAGCATCTGGCCCACGGACGCGAAAATGTGCGACCAATTCCTCCGCCACAAGGCCTTCCTCATTTCGCCGTCGCATCTCCTTCAACACTATAATATTAAAGTCAATAAAGTTCTCTCGTACCCGGGTGAATTCGTCGTCACTTACCCATATGGCTACCACTCTGGATACAATCTGGGCTATAACTGCGCAGAGGCTGTCAACTTCGCCCTAGATTCGTGGCTACCTATGGGAAGAATTGCCAAAAAGTGCGAGTGTGCTCAAGCCCAAGACAGCGTATGGGTCGATGTTTATGAGATTGAGCGCAAAATGCGCGGGGAACCGACGCCAGAGTACTGGGACTCTGAAGACGAAGACGGTGAAGATGACGAGGATGAGGATGAAGAGGACGATGAAGATGAGGCAGGCGACCGTTCGAGTCAGGCGGTCCGTATTAAAGCCCCAGCTCGCAAACGGAAGCGAGCCAGGACCGACAAGGATAAGAAGGAGAAGCCCAAGAAGCTGCGTCTCCGGGTCAAGGCACACGTTGAACCGCCTTGCTGCTTATGCCCCAACGACATTCCTGGCTGCGAGATTCTATCCACCGAAGACGGTCGCAAGGCGCACAAGCTCTGTGCATTGTACCTTCCCGAGACTTATATCGAAACCGTCAACGGCGAGGAGATGATCTTCAACGTGGCGAACATAGAGAAGGCCCGCTTGGAACTTAAGTGTCTATACTGCAGGTCCAAGCGTGGGGCTTGCTTCCAGTGTTCCCAGAAAAAGTGCCCTCGTTCATACCACGCCACATGCGCCGCCGCTGCTGGCATTTTTGTTGAAGAGGGCGACGTCCCGGTTTTCGACAAGGATGGCGTTGAGTACAAGGAGCAGGCATTCGAATTCAGCTGTCGCTTCCACAGAACCAAGCGGGACAAGCAAAAGGATGGCGACGCACTGGATGAAGACCCCCGCATCAAGCGAGCAGCAGCAGCTCTCAAGGCCGGGGACATATGTCAGATGCAGTTTTACAGGAAGGAGATTTTCGCTGGTGTCGTGGTTGAGAACCGTCAAGATGAGCAGACATTACTGCTGGATATTGTTCCCCATGGGTATGACATCCACGCCAAGCTGCAAAATAAGACATATTTACTAACTACTGCCAGTTCTCGTGTCGAGGTCGAATGGAAATGGTTACTTGTGCCCGATCCTTCGGACTACCACCTACCAAAAGCCTCTGCAAATGCGTTGCCAATGCCGTCGTCCAGAAAAGCACAAGAGGAAATTAACGCGAAGCGCTCTGTCGATGAGCCGCCAAGAGCGGGTGATATTTTCGTCGAGGGTCTGGCGCCTGGGAAGGACTACGCATGGTCAGAGTTCCACACTTGCGAGGCGACCGAATGCAAAAACAACGGGCAGGCCAAGATCGACTTTACGAAGGAAAATCAAGTTTGGTACTATTTGGGCAAGACTTCGACCGAGGCAAAGGCTCAATATACGGAGGACCCCCGGATGCCAAAGCACAATCCGAAGGCCAATTTCTTGGACAGCGTCCCCAAGCCACTACCACCTCCACGCCCCCAGTATCACGCATCCTACGCGGCCACACATCCGGCTCAAGCCAAGGCACCTCCCGCTGCCGCAAAGACGGACAAGCCTTATGTATACAAGCCCAGGAAGCCCGTCGACACTTCACTCGTCACTTCGTTCACTACGCAAAAGTTCGCCCCGACCACTCCAGGTTCAGGCGGTATACCTCCACTGTCATTCGGAACCGACCCTCGCTTCAGCAACTCAAGCACGTACTCTGTGGATAAATTCCCGCCTATGAAAGCTATTCAACAATTTCAGCAGGCATATCAACAATCGACTCAGCCATACCAGCAGCCGCCGCCGCAGCAGACTCAAGAAGCCCCCCATCATGTCACTGCACAGTTCACTCCACTTGCTCCGCCTCGACAATCTCCGGCTATCAACCCAGCCTGGCTCGCCACGCCACAGGCCGAAACAGCCACGACGCATACTTCTTCTCAGACACAAACTGTGCAAAGACAGCAAATTGGCCCTCCCGCCGCTACAACACCATCAAACCCATTCTACCGGCCGGGCCCGCCACGGTCACAGTCCTTCTCGTCCCAACCACAGGCACAAGCCCAAACTCATGTGCCACAAGCTTCTGCTCCCCTGGCCCCTTCGCAAGCACCACCTCAGCATGCCTGGCAGAAATTCACCTTCTTCCAGGCATATCACAACAGGTAAGTGTCGAATTCAATATTCCCTAAACTTTGTCATCCAACCGATACTAACGCACAGCCTTTGCAGAGATAATTCGCGGTACAGAACGCCCTATGCACCTTGGGGCGGCTTTACCAACGGTTACGAAGGCGACTTGCGCAAGCATCTGATGAAGAAGCCGGAGACCATGCCTTTCAGCCACAGTCGTCGGTCGAGCTTCAACATGGGCGGGGGTTTGCAGGGTCTGACAAAACCGCCATCCCACCAATACTCCAATTCGGCATCCTCAAGTACGTCGCCTCATAACGGTGCGGCGTCTCCGACTTCTTCACACGCTTCGGCCATGTCACCGCCACCATTCCCGGCTCGAGGGACGGGGCATCAGCGCACATCGTCAGTCACTACAACTCCATCCCACCCTGCAATGAGGACGCAGGCCGGCTCATCATCACAGATGACGAACAATGTGAATCAAACCAAACAAGGCCTATCAATTCCCTCAAATGGTGGCACAAGTTCTCAGCAAAGCTTTCCTTGGTCAGGAAATCAGTCAAGGAGGACATCTATTCCTCCTATTTCACCAGCGGGAATTCCATCACAGCAACCAACTTTTTTGAACACATCGCCTCCACAAACAATACAACAATCTCTTCCTCCAAGCCCTATGGACATTGATCCTGATACTCACGAGTCGGCCGCTCAACAACTGAAACAGCAGTTACGCAGAATCTCCGTATCGAAAGAGTCATCTCCCTTTCGAAGTCGAAGCCACACGCCGAGTTCTAGCCAGAGTCACCTGCGACGACACCGCACTCCCTCGCAGCCGGACATTCAGCAAGACGAGAGATCTTCCGAGTCACTTCTCATGACTCCCTCAGAGCTCGCTGCCAATGGAGTGGCAATACGCGAATTTCCAGAGACGCCAGTCGATAATCAAGGCATACTCGAAAAACTGATGTCCGACCTGAGAAGGGCGAGTACACAAAGTCAGCCCTTTGACAATGCTATTGAGGGCTGATGAGCTGCTCCTAATGACAGCCATTCATGGTGTCGCTGTTCTGTCTTCCGTTTTTTTCTTTCTTTTCCCCCTTCACGATCTATATACATAGACAGAAAATAGGGTTCAGGAGTGATGCGATTTCCCGGCGCCACTGGGCGCGAACACATTGCTTCTTTGTACGCGAAGCAATACTTCACAGAAGGAGTAGCGGGATTGAGAAAGCAGACCTTGTGTTGATGTTTGGCGTTTGACTTGGGAGGCTTTACATGAGCAGTCTGGATGGTCCCTGGGCGATGGTCAACGGAAAAGGGGTTCAATATAGTGGGACAAAGCGCTTTGACATCAGCTATCAAAGCTCGGCTGCGAAAGGTACTGGGGGCGTTGAATTTTTTTGACCGTTAGGTTTATTCGGATCCTCCTTGCGGCACAGTATGAAGTGTGCGATCAATGAATATAGGGCTTCCCGTAAGAGCAGACAAGCAATACATCAGCACTTGCTTCTGAGTGGATCGATGCGAAAGGCTTGACTTTGTTCGCTGCGTCTTGAGACAGGACATAATACATAAAGACAGCTCAACCACCATTATTTCTTGCCTCTCTTGGTGATGTGCGACTGATTGACCCTCATCCTATTGTGCAGAGTAGAAGACAGTGGGTTTTAGTCTTGAGGCTGCTTTTGCTGCGTAGGCTTACGGGTGACATCTGGACATATCCAGTACGGGAACCGAACCCAGGCCCGCCTTCCAATTTCTCCGAAGCCTGACAATCATGTTTTCACAACAGGTGACGTCTCAAGCTTGTACAGTGCTCACTTTCATGTATTTTGGTTACGACCTCTCATTGTATCTACAGATACAGTACTACGCAGTTCAAGGGTCAAGCTTTTGTAGTCACCCTGCCTGGACAGGTCACCACGGTGGTACCCTTCATCATGACGGAAGCTCCCCTCGGGGCTCCTTATCCACAGGCAACTCGTACTTCGCATTGCTCATCGCCGGCATCTCATACACGGGGTCTTTGTTCCCCGCCACGTCTAGCTCGCCCAGTGGTTGCCGAGCATGTCGCGTGCCCGGCCCTGCTCCGCCCGTGTAATACTCGGTCATTGTCTTTTCTACCCAAACACCGTCCTGCCAATAGCCTTGGTTCTGGTCGGGTCCAGCTGGCGTGCTGTCATGGAGCGTATTTGCGGGCGTGGGTGACTGCCCGGCAGTTCCGCCGTCGCCAAGCGGGTATTTGGAGGCACGTCGCTTGCGGTATCGCAAGAAGAAGAGTAGCGCGATGACTCCACAGGCCAGCGGGATGCCGATGCCCAGGCCTACGCCCAGGCCAACGGCGAGCGCGGAGTCGTTCGAGTTCGAGGAGCTGTCGGCGCTTGAAGAGCCAGATGTGGTGTTCGTCGTCGAGCTGTTATCATAGGTCGCAAGTGTCGCAAAGTTTTGCCATACGGACGACTCAGACTGGTACAATTGCGTCATTTGTCCGCTCACCTCATAAAATATCCAGATGCGATCCTCCGAGGAGTCGTATGCGAGGCCGAAGTCCGAGAAGTCATCGGTGGTATCTGCGGACGGCCATTTCTGGTCGTCCTCGCTGTCATCTTGGTGCCAGTGTCCAAGAGAATCAGACGAAAAGCGGCGTGGGTAGCCGTCGGTGCCGACGTAGAAGACGGAAGGGATGCCACCACTGTTGATGGAGAGGCCAATGCGGGAAGCCGAGCCGGAGAAGGCGTCGAAGGTGAAGCCCCACGAGTCGGTGTGCTCGAATTCCCAGTCCGAGTCCGCGGTGGTGGACATGTTGGTCAGCGTTCCGGTCGTCGAGTTGTCGGCCTTGAGCTCGGCGATGATTTGCGTGGGCATCCGGTTAATCGACCACAGATCCGCCACGCCGTCCGCGTTGCTCGTCGAAATCTCCACCTCGCCGTTCGTATCTGCATCCGCGCTCTCGTTCACAAAGACAGTCTGCGCGATCGTCCATACCGTAGGCTTGGCGGTCAAAAATCCACTGGCGACTTCGTGGCCCGTGGTGAGGTTCGAGGCGATGCCCACGTACGACCACCCGGTGCAGTCGCCCGAGTCGAGATACTGCAGGTAGTGCGTCTGGTACTCTGCCGTCTTGAAGAAGACGCGCATGCCCTCGTTGGCACTGAGGTAGAGCGCGGAGAGGCCGCCTGAGGGGTCGATGGCGGGCGCGGTCAGATTACAATTTGTGCCGTTGGAGATATAGGAGGGCTGGGCGGAGGGAACCCAATGTCCACTGGTTGCATTGCACGTGTAAGGCGCCGAGGCGATGGTCGTACCTGTCCCGGCCAGGTCGGTGAGGTAAAAGACGTTGGTCTGTGCCGGGTCAGTTCACTTATCTTTTGCCCCCAGGTTCTTATGGGGTTTTAATATCGTTACCTCAAGCGTGCTCCCGGACAGGTAGCCCAGGCTGGCAATGCTAGTATTCGAAATTGGTGTTATTGTGGTCTGGAGGGCAGTCGAGTCATTCTGCGCAAAGATAGGCGAGTCCACGCTGCTGCAGAGACTTGTGTATATCTTGCCCGCGGTCTCATTATATTTGAAAATTTGCGGCGCATAGTCGTCGTCTGTTTTGATCCACCAACTAGCAATGGCGTTCCCATTCACCTCATCCGGGCCAAAAAGCAAAAGAAACGAGACTGCGCAAGCCAGCGCCGAGATCAATTGTCTGAACGCCATGACGGTCCACGGAAGAAGTCGTGATGCATCGGCCGGGCCAAACTGGCTCACGACTCGCAACAAGCGGCAAGACTCACCGGCGCCTGCTATGGCACTTTGATACAGGGTGAAGGGGGGGAATAGGAAGAGAAAAACAGCGATAACCGGGTTGGGCGGGACGTAAATGAGCATCAGGAGGAACTATTGCAGGCACCGAGGTAATAAGCGAGAGTGGAATTCGTGGGAACCGGGGAATATTGGAAACTTTTGAGATCGGCTTACCAGGTCCCACCATAATGCAACTTAACCGCCGTAGAATACTGATTTGGGCTGGCTTTACTGCGTACCTAGGCACACACTGAGAAGCCAGGGTAAAGATCCACTCGAGCTGAAGAAATACCCGCTGTGCACGTTCGGGTCTGTCCTGGGGCCATACTATGTGTCAACGTGTATTCCGTGTACAGTACACAGTCCGCCCGGTTGATCGTAGAAACGCATTCCCCAAGCCTTTAAGCTGTGGAAGTCGAGGCCATCACCCCGTCAAGTGCGATGAGAAATTGCTACTACACTGAGGGAAAGGCGGCTGACATGGGAAGTGCATGCAAGTCTGGTCATACTCCTCACATGCCATGGATGCTATAATTACAGACGGCTCTCGAGTCTCGCCCGAGAGGGCCCACTATTGAGGCCCTGTGCGCCCTGCCATCAGGGAGTCCAGGGTGGATCTGCTACGAGCCTGGGGTCTTTGAAGCACACTAGCGGTTCGTATCTGCACACCACTCGGTATAGGGTGACGCTTGAAATATCGACCTCGTCGGAAACTTTGACTTCTACTGTTAAATCGATTAAAGGGGGTCCTGGGGGTGAATCGTGGTTCCGACTTCATTTTCCGGCAGTCTAGACTCGGACCGCCCCTATCCAACTGGCAGGTTACAACGAAGTGCATTAGACAAATCTCAGAACTACTATGTAACCCTAGGTACCGAGGGTATAAGGGTATAGGTCTCCCAGTCTTGTCTCCCAGTCTCCCAGCCTGGTTGACAGGTAAGCGCTACTGCAGGCGTGAACCTAAACGCTCTCCACGAGGGGTTAGAACGGCAGAGTGTGAGACGTTGAAGGATTGTGCTTTCATGGTCTCCATGTCATACGTGCAGAAAGCCAAGAGCACAGATATAGAAACTGGGCGGAAAATCACCACTGATGGCCAGTGCCTCTTAACCTGGCCTGGCAATGATTTCTGGGCGCTTAGACAAACCTGCAAGTCTTGGCTTCGTCTATCACCGGCTGACGTTATAGTTGCCTGAAAAGAACATGGGGGCATCAATCACCTGGTAGTGGCGGCAGGCAATCTCCTTCGATGCCCCAGATTACTTGACCGTATTAAGCATCAGTGACACCCATTGTGCAATTGCATTCTCGACATGTAACTGGATTGACTATCTTGTTTCTACTTTGAGAGCTAGTAAGAGCTGACTATGGATCCATACCCCAGGTAGTGCTGATACCTGCACACATTGTTGGTTGGTTCCAATCGTGAACCCTTGCCACTTGATTCTTCAGTCTTGTTTCCTCGGTTTGCTGACCAGTGCACTCTTCAGGAAGAACGTAGAGTTGCCGCGTAGCTTCTTGGCGCTACATGGGAGTATACAATTATTAATATGGAAAGAGTCGGTCATGATGACACAACATCAGCTCTAATCCTCGACAATACCTAGGAAAAGACGAATTTGTAGCCTCCATTTTTTATACCACCAGCAGCCATGCCGCCGCCACTGTAAAGCCTGCGGCCACCCAGTCCTTCATTCCGACCTTCTGGCCTCCCGATGTAGCACTACTGGACGGAGAGGCCGTCCCTGTAGCGGTAGAGCTAGAAGACGCAGTTGGCGTGGACGTGCTGCACACTGTCAGTATGGGAAAACGGAAAGAGGACTGCCTGACATTGAGAGGGGGTGGTCAAGGGCCCAAGGCAAGGAGAAGCACTGGGAATGATCGTACCTTGTCGAATTTCCAGTCGCGGCAGTGCAACCAGATGCCAACGTGACGGGCTTCGCAGGCAGAGCAGCCCACATGTCGTAGTTCGTACTCGTAGCATTCTGGAATTCCGCAGTGAACTGGCCATATCCATTGTCGTGAAACCCGAAGCTGATTTGGCTCGGGCAACCGGCGTTGCTTGGGCCTGCTTTGGCAGCGGCACGACCCAAAGCACTACCTCCGTTACTAGTCGATACGTTGCCCATTTCCCCGCCTTGATTCCATTGCAAACAATTTTGACAATGGTAGACAATCTCGAACATGCTCTCATTCCCAGTGCCGGTGGTGACGCGCGAGGCTAGAGTTGTCAGATTGGCTTGACCGGTGTACTGTCCAGGAAGCACATAGCTCTTTCCAAACATTTAGCAAAGACTCTCTCGTTCCCCAATCAAAAAGTCACATTCTTTTAGCTTACATCTGTGTATCGAAATGATGTGAGGACCTGTTGCTGGTAGGGCCAAGCCATGAGAAGCAGAGCATTCGTCATCTGGCCGGCGGCGCCATGGGACACTCCGCACCACGATGAGCCGTTGGTCATTGCGCACCGCTGAAAGCTAGATTAGAAAGAGACTATGTGTCCAACACGGGAGACTTTCATACCAAAATACCAAGATAGTCGTACACATCTGTCGTGAGGGCATTCTGCGGTAAGACCATGCCAAACTGCCAGAAGCCATCTGCCGACTCAAGCTCAGGGTCAAACGTCGCGAATGTGATGTTGGTCATAGGATCGGTGTAGGTAGTCGCGCTCTGTGCCCAACATGTCTTTGCACCTAAATAAAACGATTTATTAGCGATCTTCATATGCCGCGACCCTATTTCCCACAGGTGACGACTTACAGGAAGCCGCCAGCAAGGCGGAGTTCAGCCGTGTGAGGAATCGCATGGTCACTATGTTTGCCTCTTTACTACTTTGACCGCAAAATTAGAGCAAATTAACAGTGTAAGGAGGAATGCAAAAGTTCCAAAAGACACAAGGAATGGCGACTTCATATTCAAGATGAGGCGGAGGACGCTTGTCCGACTATAATCACTACCGCATAAACAGTACCAAGAACCTCAATTCTTGCGTCTCAAGTAGAATGTTGACGATAGGTTATGATTGACCAGCTGACCTCGGTTGGGTATCCCTGTTCCCCAAGTGCTATATTCCGTGCTATCTAGCAGTGATTGTTTTATTGGCAGTTATCGTGACAGAGCCTCATTCCTTGGCGAACCCAAGACCCGTTCACCAACATCCCGTCTACCAACGTCGCACGTGCCTGTCGCGTGGTCGTCCAGGCACATTTACCGAGAATGGCAATACAACTGCTATATTTAACAAGCACAAAGTGGATCAGTGTCACATATAGCACTATAGAGTTGAAAAGTCAGGTTGAAATAACTCGGATGCCGGCACGTCTCCCGAGGTCCATCTGGAGATGGTCAACCTAAGGGAAAAGGAAGGCAAAAGATGCACTTTCACTTGCACAGCCAACGCTTGTACGGTCGATTATGGTTTTATGTTGAGTAACAGACGCATAGACCTATGTTGGCATGACGTTGAGATAAAGTTTTGGGGCGGAGATCCGGCGGCTCGTCCTCCGCATTAGGTTGTGGCGCTGCCCTCTGTGGCATGTTGGTCTGCGACCCCAGTCCTTGTGAATACATTGGAATATATGCTTGACCGGCGGCAACTTCGGTATCTTTTCAAGATCACCAGGCACTTCCATCTTACGCCAATAATACCGAGTAAGATGTTTTACTACTGTCAAACTCCCAAGAACAAATGCTTGAGCAGTGTTTGAGGTAAGCCATTCAAGACAATACCCTTCAACGGCACGATTGACGTCCTTACGTTGGACGACGTGCCGAGATGATAGGACACGGGAACAGAGGCTTATAGAGAGCAATAAGAAGTATGCCAGCAGCGTAGAGGATATTCAGTGCAAAAATGCCTGTATAAGTAGGTTTGTATAGCGAGCCGGTGCGCGTTGTGACTTTTCTTGTTCGCCTCTGCGTGGATTTTCGGCTGGGAACTGAAACCAACCAATCCAAATTCAGACACGTCACACCAAGCTGGAAATACTATGCCAGATAATAGTTCAGTATTTATCTGGCCCTCTCCGACCCCACCTCAGCTCCCGGATTTCAGCACCGCAGAGGGACGGCATGGAGCAGTTCCCCTTACACCATCCATGGATGCCACTAAGAGCCCATCGACTGCATTCAAAGCGTCAACCAATTCTTGCACTTCAAAAATGTGGATATGGAGCAACAATCGCTTTGGTGACTTTTGGTATTTGACGGTGGGCGGGCTGTTGTTGCACTTCATAATTTAGCAGTGGTAGTCGTCTTGACCTTGGAATGGACTGATATGCCTCTTCTATACCGCCACATCTATATTCCCACGTACTGTGCGTGCAAAGCTTAAAAAGGCATACACCGCTCGGATCGTAAGCAGAACGAAGGCGGCTTACTTCAATAAACCTCTTAAAGCTATAAGCGGCTCAAAATAAAACTGCGCATCCTACCCACCTGTTCACTTTCACTCAAGCTATTTGACATGATGACTTGAAGCCGACGGGTTGCAGTCTCGGCAGCAGGGCATCCTTAGGATACCCACCAATTGCATCACCAAAGATATCCACATGCATACCTATTTAATACGCAAGATCTAAAAGGCGCACAGCTTATCGAAGGGCGCATAAGGGTACTGGAGTCTTTCGAAGGAAGTAAGGAAGGAAAGAAGGTAGGAACGCTAGGATGTCAGCTACCCACTAGCCTAGCCGCGAGGACTTCAATCCAAAAAGTTGAATTAAAGTAATAGTCCCTGGAATATGTTTAATACCTAAGTAACCTCGCCAACGACGGCCTTAAAGCACAAAGTCTTTATATAAAAAAGGACCGGAAGAAGACATGTAAGCGGCTAATTCTTATACTAAGGTAATATAGGATAACTCGCCCTTTATAATAAATATACATTTTAAATCTGACGTATTTTAACCTTATACGCCTCTCCGGGAGGTATATACCTTTCTCGACGAATATATAATTATTTAAATCTATATAGCTTACTTTTTTATATCCTTTAATATAGAAACATCTTTTTATAATATATATCGGCGATTTATGATGGCGGGCTAATGAGTATATTATATGACGATGCCCTTTTCTAAATAATAGAAGGGGATAAGTCCTAACGACTGGGCTATATAAAGTCTACCATA